>CM021109.1:539787403-539811865 GCA_007115665.2 Sequoiadendron giganteum
AGACTTGCTCAATATCGAATGCTTCTCCGATGTCTTCTTGAAAGCGGGGATTATTTCTCCTCCGCACGTATACTTGGTGAGCCAGGATGCTTACTGCCACGCGGGTGGTGGTAACACTGGTCTCTCAGCTGCAAGGTCAGCCTTTCTTTCTTCCTCGTCCAGAGTAATAGCTGTGGCTCTCCACTGAGCTGGTGATGTATTCTTTTCAAAGATGAAAGTACGCAAGCTACTGATGATGTCCGTCTGCTCTCCTTCAATGAATGTAAGATCTGGTTGGAGAGTTGCTGGAGCAAGATCAGGTTGTTCAACTGGTGCCCAAGGACGCCAGATGCCCATTTCGTGTCATTAAAGCGTTAAGCTTTTCTTGAAGTTTTATGCCTCGTTGCCCCACGGAGGGCGCCAGAAAACTGTTGGCGTTTCAATTAGCACCTCTGGAGTGCTTATTGGAAACGGACAGCTATTGCAAGTGTGTTAGTACATGCTCTTCGGATTATAGAGAGGAAGATCTCTCTTTGCTGATTTTCTACTGTAAAAAAGGGGTGTACTAAGATTTCCTATCTTTTTTACTCAGCGGTAGGACACAAGGGTGCATAAACCAATGCGCCATAGCTAAGCTTTTTCTCTGGATTCCGCAGATCTTAACTATGACTAACTAAGCTTCTAAACTATCCTACCTCCTCAAGATAAACAGAGCATGAGGGCATAGGAGCGAAATGGTATGGTTGGATCACTTGAATCCTCCGTCTCAATGGAATATGGCCGAGGCTCTGAACCTTAGGATATATACCAAGATAGGGCTCGATACAAGCAAACACTCGTTACGGTAAACTGGATCTGAGACTTGCCAGGGAGGAGGAACCCCTATCCGAGGTATAGGCTTGGAAGCAGCTCACTGGAAACAACAAGGAACGATGGCCTTTCTAACAGGATTCCCGAGGAGGTGACGACACCTGTCCAAAGTCTAGGCTGCAAGAAAGATCATTAAACAACATCAAGCGATAATGATTGATGACAAAATATCCAAGGAGGCGACGACACCTGTCCAAGGAGGAGATTGAAACAATGCACTATTTAAAAACAAGACTTTGAATAACTCAAATAATTAGATCAATCAAGCTTGCACCATCTGATTTATTTCTTTAAGATTATTCAAAGAATTACAAAGGTCGGGACAGCAAAGGCACGAAATCATGCACAATTGCGATCAACCAACGAACTCTCATCCAAGAGTGAACAGATATAAACAAGCGAACTCTGGCAACAGTGGCGCAGCAATTTTGCTAGCAAATAAAGGTTAAACAAAATAAAGAACCTAAGGCTCTTATTTATAGGAACTCAAAGGAGTAGGCAACCCTAAAATCTCCTTGAGTTAACAAACAGTTCTTGCCAATCAGCAAGATATTATTCTATGTCTAAATGTAGGTGAGCAAACAGTTAACTGGAAATCTACTTCAGTTAACTGAAACTAAACAAAAGTCAAACTGGAAGTCTACCTCAGTTGACTGACACCTAACTAAAAGTGAACTTATGTTACAAATGTGTCTCCAAATAGACATCCACCTTTTGAGGAAATCTGAGATCCACAAATCGTGGGAGTCAAATAGACATCCTAGATTAGTGGGATCTGACATGCATGATCTGTGGAGATCTGGAGTCAACTTGGAAAGGGGCATCAAGTTGACTTCAGTCATCATTAATGCTATTTGGAGGGTAGGACGTCCTCCCTTGGTGCTTTACACCTCTTCACCACTGGTCAACAAAGTCTCTATCCAGTCATTGACCTCTTCGGCCTCCGGGCAATTAATGCTCTTCAAGATGACCATGTGGCGTCTAAGCATTTCTTCACCCGTCGTAAGCTGCTGATGATAGGTTATGCATTGGGCAGCTGCTTCATCTAACTGGACAGACATGGCTGCAATTTTGGCTAATTTGCAGCCATTGGGATCTTCAAGGAATGAAGATCGGATGACATCCTGGAATCGTGTCTGCACGGTTTCAAGTTCCACATATTCTCCTCCTTCCCGCTGATATTCTAACTCCGGGAAGGATATTACCAACGTTCTTGCGAAGTTGATAATATTGGCGACGAAGCGTCTATAGTCAATCAGCTCCACAGAGTTGGCATCATAGGCTCTCACCTTGTATGCCACCTGTTCTTTCCACTCAAAGAGATGGTGTTTATTTTCTGTGGTCGTAACTGATTCATATGCTTGTTGCAAATCAGCAACTGTCGCCTCCTCTCTCGGCCTCTCTTGAGCTGCCTTTATATCTGACTTCTGGATTTCTGATCGAAGTCCATGTGCTCTGTCTCTCAGCTGATATGCTTCTGTCAACACACACCGCCCTTTGACAACAAACTCATCCACTTGACGTCTCAAGTGTTTACCGTATGTAATCAACTGATGATGGTTCCTTTCAGCTGGGAGATCCAACAGTCCTTGAGGCAAAGCCGAGGAGTTTGGAGTGTCATGTATCAAACTAGAAATGTACAACTTTAGCTGACGGATTTCAGCCTTCAAGGCTGCTTTGTCTTGTCCATCTTTTGTCATCCTTTCTTTGACACTCGCCGAGGCAATTCCAAGAAGGTCTGCCTCCACCTGTCGAGTGGTCTTTCCAAGGTTCACCTTTGAAAGCGTGAAATCCTCAACCCTCACATTATGTATATCTTTGTCTTCAGGTGGGGCAGCAGTCTCTATGATGACCTCGTTCTCTGCATTCTTTTCTACATGTGTCTGCTTCTTCAACTTCTTTACCGGCATGTCTTGTGGGGCATGATGGAATTCAGAGAAGTCAAGCTGATATGAAGGCCTCTCCCTCTTTCTCCCAAGCGAGCTTTCCAGCCAGATAGAATCTCGGCTAGCATCGCTGGGAGGAGGAACATAGGTCCCCTGAATGCTAGAAGAACGAGACTGTGCCGTGGCAATGTCTCGTGGTGGCGAGTCCAAATCAATAGGACTTTGTGACCTCTGTGATGGTGGTGAAGATGGTGGCTCTGTTTCTATCACTGGCACCGCTTCTGCTACAACTTCTTCTACAATGGTTTCCGCCTCTACAGCGATTATTTCAATCACTGGTTCTTGTGTAGTTGCAGCGGTCTCAACTGTCTCAGGCAAATTGGTGGCTGTCTCCACCTGTACCTCTTGCCGGCTTGTGCTGGCAATTCCTTTTCTCCCCCATGTGCTTCCTGACATCCGCATTCCTTCTGGAGGAAAGCTCATCTTCTTCTGTCTGGGTTTCCTCCTAGGCGTGGAAGGTAGTGTAGACTGAACCGCTGGCGGCTCTGATCGGGGAAGTACTACCTTCCTTGTCCTTTTACTGTCCAGGTAGAGTTGACTGTGTCGAACTACTCTACCCGTTCTTTCCTCAATAGACGTACTCTCTTTCGCGTACCAGTCTACCTTGCCGAGTGGTTGTGAATCTACTAGACCCGTGAAGAAGGAAGAAAGAATAACTTCTCCTTCGTCTTCAGATAAGCCCTCGATGTCTTCTGACATGAATTCTGCAATCTGTGAGAGCTTGAATCTGCTATGGTTCCTTCTTCTCACTTCGAACTCATCTTCGCAGTTGACCCAAAAATCTTCCATGAAAGGTTCATGTGATGATCTTTGCTCAAGGTGAGCTGCGAAGATGCCTCTGGGGTCATAGGATGGCCTCCTGTCGATGAGGTACTTGAGATTAAATCTCACTATTTCTTGGCTTATCAACCTTGCATCGGCTGCAGTTCTGCATCTGTAGAGTCCCATCTGAAGAGGAAAGTTCACTGCAGCCTTTTTCTTTACGCGAAGGTAAGAGTGAACATCGGCCAATTGCCTCAGGAATTCCATGAACACTACCCTATCTGAGGGGTAACGTGGCATCATGGCGGGGTGGCCATTATAGCCATACACGCGTATGTAGGTGAAAGTGGGGAATTGTATGAACCAATCCGCCCAGTCCACCATTGCTGCCTTAGCTGCTGGTGAAATACGCACGTGCATCTCATGGTCTAGCTCGTGCACGGTGTGCATAGTAAAAAGGTCATTTATTCTTTTGAAATGTCTTTCCGCTAGAGTGAACTCCAAGCGAGGAAAGTATTCTTGTACCTTTTGCACACCCAGGGTTCCCACAGTGTTTAATGTTCTGAAATCGCCTTGGAAGGCTATCAGGTAGACCAGGTATGAACACATGTGGAAACGGTGCTCTTCTAGAAATCCGGTGAATTGTTGGTGGAGTGTGTCACTGATCAGGGAGGCCCAGTCGTAACGTTCTTTTCTGCTGATTATCTTGCCAATAATGTAGAACATCCACGGCTGGAAGGATTTTCCCTCCTCTTGTCCAGTGACTCTGCTGAGTAGGGTGATTAGCACTCCGTACTCGTCTTTGAATTCTCCTCTACCAACTACTCTGGGCAAACTGTTCCTCTTTGTTTTCAGCCAATGTTCAGCCATTATAAGCGAACACTTGTCTTTTGAAGCCTCGAATGCCTTTTCGCATTCTGTCACTGATATGACCTTCTTGGTAGGGCATGGTGGGATTGCAAAACAAGTCTCTATGTCTACTGGCTTCAAGCTGCAAATCACCCTCCCGTCAACTGACAGGATCTCTCTTGTAGTCGGGTTGTAATGCTTAATGCAAGCAATTACAAGCTCGATGCTTTGTAAGGTGATTGGAATAGATGCTGCTTGAAACAAACCGGATTCTTCGATGTTCTGCAATGTGATTTGATTCATGCCCTCCAAGTCTTCAGAACTGACCTCTGGATTTTTCTGCCATAAGTCTGTATCAGTCGTTTTCAGGTAATCATGGTATAAGACTGTTTTGGTCTTGTATTGTACCTGAGAGTACTGCATTCTGAAAACCTTGAATATTGACTGGGCACTTGACCCTGTTCTGACACTTTTCTGGAACTGCTAAAAATAGCCTCGCCGGGGGTAGTTTTTACGAAAAAATCTGAGACATGGGTTTTGTTAAGAATGATTTTCTAAACAGACCCAGATCGTCAGAAATTCGAAAAAACGAGTTTTTCTTTGACATGCAAGAGCCCTTCGGTGGCAGAGGCAGCAAGGGCACCAGAAAGTGATTTTTCTCGAAAAAATCTAACACATGGGTTTTGTTCGTGCTTCAGAGCCAAACAAACCCAGTTTGTCCGTTTTTCAATATTATGACTTTTTCCGGAAACCCTAAAAAATAGGGGCAGCAGGGCTACTTTTTTTGAAAAAATCTACCATGTGGGTTTTGTTGAAAAAGCTGTGCTGATCATACCCAGTTGGTCAGATCTGTGAAAATCTGTCGTTTCCTGTGACATGCAAAAGAAATATAGACAGAAGTAGAGGAAATAGACAGAAGATGGATTGGAAGTTATAAACTGCCACTTGTAATAATCTGTCTCTGGAAACAATCTTGGGAGAAGAATGCTTTTACTGCCAATTATCTTCAAAAATATTGAAGATCCGTTCAAAACCCCTGCCAGATCTTGAAAACTTGTTCTTGGGAGCTACTTGATGTTTTATCCTTCAACCTGCAAAAAAGAATAATGAGGAAAAGGGACGCCTAGCATGAATATAAAGCAATTAGGGTTAAGATCCACAAAGTATGGAAGATAACTCATCATTCAGTCCTGATTTGGAGTTCTAAAAGATGATTTCCACTGATTGTGGAGTGTTTTTCTCTTTTTGGCTCCAAATTTGCTAACTCAAGTCAACATTTCTGTTTGACTTTCCTTTAGGCGTCCAACCTTGAGTTTGATCTTTTTTGCTTATTTTGCAAGCTGAAGTGCTCCTGTTTGATCTTCGATTCAGGTTGCTCAGTTGATCTCGAGCAGTATCTGACAGTTCTGTTGTTGAGGCAGGATCAATGTGACTAGATATGCCTGGGAGAGGTTAGCTCAGAAAACTGAGTTTAGGCCTCCAGAAAGAAGGGCGCCTTTTCTTGAAAGGGGCGCTTTTGACAATGCCTTAGTCAATTTTCACTGACTCGTTCTTCGTTTTGACCTTTTCAGACCCTCTTTGCTTTGATCTGACGTTCCCGATGTTTGATGAATCGGATGATTCTGCTTGATGATGTGTCGGGTAGCTGGTTCAGTCTTGTTCACGATGCCTGACTTTGCAGTGGCAGCTGGCAAGTTTTGGGCCTCCAAACTAAAGGGCGCCCCTGGCCAGCAGGGGCGCTTTTAGCTTTTGCCTAGTTTTATCTTGGTTGTGGACTGCCAGCCTTTGACCTTCTTCATCGGTCGATTGATTTGTCGGAAGTTCTTGCTGATAGTCTCGCTGACGAGATAGGTCATAGCTGAGAAGGTCGTCTTGGGAGGTAGTGAAGATTCCGGCTGAATCTGGACACCTTTAGGAAAGGGCGCCTTTCCTTGAGAGGGGCGCTTTTAGCCATGCCTTAGCCATTTTCTGGCTTATCTTTCCAGTTTTTCAAATTTTGGCTTTTTCTGCTTGATCTCGTCTCGTGATCGTCTGGTGTGTCTTGTGGACTTGCTGTTAGATTGATCACGTGGCCGGGAGGAAGCTGGAAAGATATCATGTATAAAGCTACAGCTCTTGGATTCATCTAATGTCTGCAACTGAGGGGCGCCCCTGGCCAGCAAGGGCGCTTTTACCTTGAAGCTTTCAGATTTGGCACTTCTGTCGTCAATGGATCCTCCATACTTCGCTGACGGTCGGTCAATGATTGCTGAATCAGATAATCTTGCTGATTGTTTCGTTGTCGAGCTAGTATGAAAGTGAAGAGGACGACTGTTTTGACACTGCCAGATGTTTTGATTTGCCCTCTGAGGTTCAAGGGCGCCTTTCTTCAAGAGGGGCGCTTTTAACCACTGTAGACTATGTTTTGCCTTGGTAGACAAAGCGTGCACCTTCCAGACTTAGCCAAATTTTGGCCTTTTTCGTTTTGAGAATCTCCTTCGTTGAACGTCATCATTTTTATCTTTTTCCGCCATGGTTTCTTCGTTGAAGCTTTTGAGGTTTAGCTTTCAGCACCTGGTACTGGCCAATCTGCCATTAATGGCTGCGGAGCTCCTAACTTTGTTCCTGAAAAATAGAAATAGACCCACCAGAGTAAAACATATTTTTTGATAATTCTGACTTGATCAGTGTGATCGTGAAGGCAATTAAGCCTATCAGAATTATTTTCAATCATTTCCGGGAAGGTCCTATTTTTTAGGGTTTCCATAAAAATAGGGGTGTAAAACCCTAATTTTCGTTTTTTCAAAATTTTAACCATAGGTTCCTTGACAGAAACCCACAAGGATTTCATATTTGGTTTGACCTAAAACATACTTTAGATGGCATTTTTACGTTGTTTAGCTCAATTTAAGCAGAATGCCAAAAATTTCATTTTGGGTATAACAGGAATCAGCATGCAATTATAAGCCAACCCATAAAGGTGGAATTCAGTTAACTCAATAAAATTTTCAATTTCGCCAATCAATTTTGCTTTAGGCGTATTTCTTCAATATTTTAAAGGTGGTGCCTATTTTGAGACTCAATGTCAGTTTTGCATGTTGAGTTAAACTGAACTATAAAAGGTGGCGCCTATTTCTAACTCCAAGTTAGTTTTTGTTAAACAAAGTAAGGTCCAATCAGATAATTCCTTTTCCAAATCAGGGTTTTTACTTGCAGTTGGCGCCTAAACCCTCAAAATTCTTTATTTATTTCATTAAGGCGTCCATTTCTCTCACAACAGGTTGAGTGCAAACGAGTTTTCTCTTGTGCAAGCAGTATTTGAAGGCGCTACGAGTATTTATTTTCAGAGTTCCCTTGCAGATACAGGTCCAAATTAATCAATAGACTTTAGTCAAGAATGTGGTGACTTTTTTAGAAGCAAAACCATAAACTTCTATCTTATATCTTAAATTCTTCTCGCATGTCCAAGAACTCGATGGATTTTGACAATTTTTATCATCTTGGTTTATTGTGCATGACTTTCTCTACAAATCGATGTGTTAGAACTTTTCAGAAAAAATTGCCTCATAGCTTCACTTTTGGAAGCTTTGCTTTCTTTTCGGAAATTCCTTTGCATGGTAGAGTAAAAGTCAATAATTTTCAAAAGGGAGAAAATCTGGGTTTGCTTAGAATCATCTTTTGCACAAAACCCATGTTCCAGAATTTTTTGGCAAAATCTACCCTTGCAACCCTAGTTGCTTTTTTCGGAAAAGTCTTTGCATGTCAAGCTAAAAGGCATTTTTTTCAGATTTTTGACATTGTGAGTTTGCTTAGAATTATTTTTTGCATAAAACCCACGTCTCAGAATTTTTTGTTAAAATTGCCCTTCGACAGGTTATTTTTAGCCTCATCAAGAGTATTTTCGGCTTTCCGGAGAAAGTTGTTAGAACATAGTTGTGTTTATAGTCAATAGGCGAGTTTTTCAGAATGCAGTACACACAGATCGAATTCAAGACCAAGTTGGTCTTAATTCATGACTTTATCGGAATGGTTGACACCGATTTGCATAAGGTGAATCCAGAAGTTGACTTGAAAGGGTAAAAAATAAGTTCAAATATACTTCTAAGCATCATTGAATCTGGGTTGCTAGAGACGACTTCACTCCCTATTTCAGTTCATTGCATAGAATTCTTGGTGTCTTGTGTAAAGCATTACAATTCTATTGCCCGAGAAATTCAATCAACAGTCTCAAGCCCCAGGACATTGAGAGGTGTTTTGGTATTCCTCAACATCTAAACAGTTTGGTCATTACCATGGATCAGTGTGAAAAGGCATTCAATGTTGATAAGGACATGTGTCAGAGCAAAATGGCAGAAAGGTGGATAAAATAGAAGAAAGTTAAATTGCCAAACAATGTGGGTCGTCGAGAATTTAAGGATGAGTACGCAATTTTGATCACTCTTCTTAATCGTGTTTCTGGTCACATAGATGCTCACAAATTTCAGCCTTGGATGTACTACATCATTGCTTAGATTAGTTCCAGGCGAGAGCATTATGACTGGGCCTCTTTGATCAGCGACATTCTCCACAAGTAGATTACTAGTTTCTTGGTTGCCCACAAATTTCACATGTGTTCATATCTCGTATACCTGATTGCTCACCAAGGTCAGTTTAGAGGGTTGAACACAATGGGGATTCTCAGTGTACAAAAAGTTCATTAATATTATGACCAACTTGAGTTCACAAAGTCCCAGCAACATTTCAAGCATGTGTAGGAAGCGTTCTTGATGTACACAGTGAGGAACCTAGACCGGGAATTGCATGTTCGTATCTCAGTGGTTGCCAAAGAAGCAATGGTAGAATGGGCGGACTGGTTCATTCAGTTCCCTACCTATACCTACATTCACGTCTACGGATATGCAGGAAATCCAGCCATGCTACCTCATTATCCTTCAGATAAGACGGTTTTCATGGAATTTCTGAGGCAATTACACGATGTTCATTCACATCTACGCCACAACCGTGTTGTACCCAAACCGAAATTTTTGCTTCATTAAGGCATTTTGCTTAAAATGGTCTAAACCTTGTAAAAGTGGGGTCAAAACTCAGTTTTTGGGCAAATAAAGTATGGGCTTTTAGTCAGTGTGATGCCAGGAAGATACTGGCAAAATTTGAAAATTTTGAAAATTAGGGTTTCTGAAATCTATTTTTAGCCCGAAACCCTAAAAAATAGGAACTTGTCAGAATTGGCTGAAATTAATTTTGATTGGCTTATTTCACATCACAATCACAGTGGTGAAGTCAGTTTCAGTTAAAAGTCAGTTTAAGGCTGGTGGGTAGTTTTCACTTTTTCAGGAGAAAAGTTAGGATCTTCGGGGTCATCAATGGCAATCGGCCAGTACCAGGTATCAATATCTAAGCCTGAAACTCAAAGAGGAACGCTCTACGATAAAAGATGTTGGAAATAATGCTTTTTGATGGAGGGGATTTTCAGATTGGCAAAAAGTGCTAAAATATTCTAAGTCTGGGAACTTTTCACTATGTAACGTAGTAGACACTTGCGCAATCAACGTGCAAATAAACTTTATAGTGTCCATACATGTGAAAATGATGAAGTATAGTCATCCACACACCTCAGCAGTCACAACGCTTCGACATGGTCAACCGCAGGGATGGATACAGCGTTTGCAAAGCATAAAATGGTGAAAATCAATGAATTCAAAACAAATCCGCTCCCCTGTAGCCTAGGGGCGCCCTTCCATTTGAAGGTCAAGATTTGAGTGTTTTGGATAAAGGATACATTCATTATGTTCAGTTTTCAGTCAGCTTTCCGATTAGCCATGAAGCAAGATTATCCAAGTTACAGAACTCCGGCAAACGAAGACAGAAGCAGAGGTTGCGAAGAGTGTTTTCATCAAGGAGGCAGTCTAGAGATGCAAATCCGCTCCCTTCTAGCCCAAGGGCGATTTTCTTTTTGAAGGCCCAGATCTAGATGCATGTGTGTTTTGATGGTTTCGGTCTTTGTAGAATTAGTTTAGCTTTTCAACGAGCTATCAAGCGGTAGCGTATCCAATACAGAAATCCGGTTATTAGCGTTAGAAGTGGAAATTGCAGGCAGGATACATGTCAGAAGAAATGAATTCAAAGCAAATCCGCTCCCCTGTAGCCCAGGGGCGATCTTGAATAAGACCTGTTTGATGGATGAATTTGCAATTGAGGTCTTCCTGAGATCTCTTCCAGCTCAGTCCAGCTTTGCAGTGCACCTGTTCACAAGACGATCCGGCATTTTGAGTAACTGTGACAGAGGTCCTACCGAGCACGTAAAACAGAGGATGGTGAAGCGTAGCTACACAAAGCTGCACAGCTGTAGGCTAGGGGCGATTCTCCTTTAGGCCTGCCAGACGGGGTTATTTGCAATTACAGTCTTCACAAGACTTGTGTGCAATTACTCAAGCTATCCAACGAGTCTAGCCGACAGCCTCCGGGATTTGGAGAATGCTCGTACGTGTGAGGTTAAGATGATAATGCTGTGAAGAAGAGCTGATTGAAGGCAGTTCAAAAAATGACTCGAGTGTAAGAATATTATTTTCTTTGAAAAAGGCGATTTTCTTTTAGAGGCCTTAAAGGCAATTTTCTGGCTTCGTCGTCTCCAAGAACATCTCTTGCAAGTTGACCAAACTGTACAGCAAGACAGACGGCACGCGTATCGAAACATTCCAGTTCCCGGTATCAAGGATCAAAGTATGGTGTTCAGATGAAAATCACACTTTTGTCAAAATGGTGTTTAAGCTATCACAGAATAGGGGTGCTCATTCTTTTGGGGTTCTTAATACAATTTTCAAATCCCTCATATACAGTCATTGGATGCAGAATACTTCTAGTCATGCAATGAATCCATTATTCAGTCAGTGGGGTTCATTATTCACCGTCAACGATAGTTTGAAGCATCAGAAGGCAAAACTAAGAAATGGCTTTAAGTCTGGAGTCAAAACATCAATTTAATCAGAGGCGCCTAATTTTCTAAGGTATCAGATGATGATATTAGCAGTTGTTGCTCCCAGCAGACATTTCATCCTTGTCATGCAAGCTTCGCGGTGGATATCTCAGCACGGTCGCAGGATCATTCAATCATCCGAAAATCTGAGTTGAACAGGGTCAGTTGTAACTTTGCAGTCAGCTACAAAATAGGAGATTCTCAAAAATCTCATAACTCTTGCAAATGGAAGCCTAAAAGATCAAAATTTGACTTTTTGGAATCAGGGAAGTATGTTGAACACAGCAAGATGCTATTTTTGGCAAAAAATGAAAAAAAAATATTTTGCATGCAGAGCATTGAAAAGTGACGAATTTCTTCAAAGATAGATATTGGCGCCATTTTTAGTTTTTGCATGTTTTAAAATTAAGATATTATTTTAGTCTAAAGACTCAGAGACAGTGGTAGTTCAACTAGAGAAAAGCCAATCGAATTCTTTTTTCTAAATTAGGGTTGCATTATGCATGCATGATGGTACGAATTGTTTATTTAAACAAGCATGGCGCCTTTCATCATTCACACAGCTTTGAAAGTTCGAATTTCTTCAAAGAGATTGGCGAATTTTCATCAAAGGATCAGGTTCGAAGGTGATAAAATATTCTTTTGCAGGTACAAGTTCAGATTCAGCATCAGATTCAAGGCAGAGTGGCGATTTTGACAGAAGAAGATAATAAATAAATAAAAAATTAAAAAATATCTTTCTTCTTCTCTATATTTCTTCCATCTTCTCGTCTTCAATTCTCTTGCATGTTCGAAGTGTTGGCAGATTTTGGCAAAACAAAATATCTGGGTAGATTCAGAAGAGCTTTCTCAGCAAAACCCATGTGCCAGAATTTTTCAGGAAAATTTGTTCCAGAACATCTATTCTTGAAGCTTTAATTTTCTCAACCGAAATTCTTTTGCATGGCTGAGTAAAGGGTAAATTTTTGCATTTTTGATGTTCTGGGTTGTCTTAGAATCATTTTCTGGACAAAACCCATATCTCTGATTTTTTCGTAAAAATTCTCATCTGACAAGCTATTTTTAGCCTCAGCAGGCTATTTTTGGCTTTCTAGAAAAGTTGTCAGAATATAGCCATGTGCACAATCAACAGGCAAGTTTTTCAGAATGCAGTTCACTCAGCTCGAATTCAAGACGAAATCGGTCTTAACCCATGACTTCATCGGAACGGTTGATACAGATCTACATAAGGTGTTGCCGGAGGTAGTTTTGGATCCACTCAAAATCAGGGATTTAGTTATCAAGAATATTCAGCAATCCGGGTTACTTGAGGCCGCTTCCATACCTATTTCGGTGCATTGCGTGGAGTTTTTTATATCTTGCATCAAGCATTACAATTCCGCTACACGAGAGATACAGTCAATAGATGGACGTGTCATATGCAGTCTCAAACCCCTTGATATCGAGCGAAGTTTGGATATTCCTCAACATTCGGATGGGATGGTCATTTCCATGAGTCAGAGCGAGCAGGCATTCAATGCTGGACTGGATAAGTGTCAGAACAAGATGATAGAGAGATGGCTGAAACAAAAGTCGAGCAAGTTGCCAAACAACTTGGGTCGTGGCGAGTGTAAGGATGAATACAATATTTTTATTACACTGCTTAATCGTGTCTCAGGTCATGGAGATGCAAACAAATTTCACCCGTGGATGTATTATATCATTGGTAGAATCATCTCTGGACAAGAGCATTATGACTGGGCATCCTTCATCAGCGATGCTATTCACGAACAAATCACCGGTTTCCTAGCTGCGCATCAATTTCATGTGTTCTTACCTGGTGTACTTGATTGCTTATCAGAATCAGTTTAATGGTTTGAATACGGTGGGCATACTCAGTGTACAGAAAGTCTATCGTTACTATGACCAGCTTGAGTTCACAAAGGCTGAAAGTCATTTTAAACGTGTACAAGAGGCTTTCTTGACTTATACAATAAGAAACTTGGACCGAGAGTTGCATATTCGCATCTCGACAGTTGCCAGAGCAGCAATGAAGAATTGGGTAGATTGGTACATTTAGTTCCCTACATACACCTATATCCGTGTCTATGGATACACAGGAAAACCAGCTATGTTACCACATTATCCTTCGGATAAAACAATATTCATGGAGTTCCTGAGGCAGCTGTATGAAGTTCACAAACGTTTGCGCATCAAGCGTAAACCAGCTGCCGAATTTCCTTTGCAATTCGGGATGTATTGGTGTAGGATGGCAGTTGATGCTAAGACTGCAGGTCAAGAGTTAGAAAATTGCAAACTCAAGTACCTAGTGGATACGCGCACATATGATCCTTGGGGTCATTACGCAGCTCGCCTGGGTAATCTCTCTTATCACAAACCTACGATGGAAGATTATTGGGTGAATTGTGAGGATGATTTCGAGGTTCGCAGACGTAGCTATAGCAGGTTCTCTCTTCCGCAGGTTTCTGTTTTCTTGGCAGAAGATGTGGAAGGATTGACAGAGGATGAGGGAGATACACTTCCTCAATTTTACACAGAGCAGGTTGATGGACAACCACTGCCGTTAGTGAACTGGTATGCTAAAGAGTTCGCATCAGTAAAGGAGAGATCGAGCAGGTTCATCCAAAATAGTATGCTTTATTTAGAAATCAGAAGGTTGAGAAAGGCATCCATGCCTAGAGGAGAGCCGCCACCAGAAGGACTTGTATTGCCTTCTTCTTCAAAACTTAAGCAGAAGAAGAGGAGTAATCCTCCTAGAAAGAATCCAGTGCCTAGTAACTCGAAGGGAAAAGCATCTGTTGCGATTCCACATGTAGAGCAAGTCAGAGAAGTTATTCAGACTTCTCCGCAGCTTGAGGTTCAGCCCCGTATGCCGTCACCGACACCATTAGAGCAACCTCCCGTTCCAATTCACATTGATTTGGACGTAGATTCACCTCCTCGCAACGATTCTTTTACACATTCACATTCATCAGATCCTCCTGCGACTAGTACAAATCATTCCAGTGGGATTAGTCGGGATTCATCTTGGCTTGAGAGTCAACTGGGAAGAAAAAGGAGACAACCATCTTATATACTTGATCATTCAGATTTCGATCATGACCATCAAGATGTGCCTGAAAAGAGGATCAAGAAACAGATACATATTTGGAGAAGTGCAGATAAGGAATTCATTGTTGAGATTGCTGCACCTCCAGAAGATAAGAGTCTAGACGAGATGGAAGCTCAAGACTTCGAAGTTATCATAGTTCATTTCGGGAAGAGTACTCGTCAGACAGATATTGATCTCCTACAGGTTGCTACAGATAGCGTCAAGGATAGGATGGTGAAAGATGGTGAAGATAAATCAGCTCTCAAGGCTGAAATACAGCAGCTTCGCCAGTACATTTCTAGTCTTGTACACAGGACAGGGGATGTTGTCACTGCACTTCCGCATATGTTAGAACCACCAGTCGAGTAGGGTCAGATTGATCTCTTGGTTGCATATGGTAGGCGATTGGAGGAATGGGAAGAGGAGTTTGTTGCTAGAGGCTGCCTTGTACTTACAGAATTGTATCAATTGCGGTATAATGCACGTGAGCTTCGTCTGCGACTTCAAGATGAGGAACGTGATTTGGCCATTAGTAGACCCAGGGATGAGATTCTGATTGCCAACCTGGGAATGTCATTTGATTCAGTCACAGAGGCAGAAGATAAAGAAGAGGTCTACATTTGGAGAACACGGTTGATCTTCAAGGCAGAGATAGAAGGAAAGATCGTATCTGAGGTGGCTGAGAGCAGAGAGCATGTTACTAGTGCACTCCGCTATATAAGAGACTTTGTGTCTCAATTACCATGTGTATATCAGCGTGTGGGTGGTGACTATGTTGAGCTTGCTGACATCCAGTTAGAGCTCCAAGCACTTATTCACGGTATTTTCAGTGGTGAGACTGTTGGCTGTAAGATGAATCAGCTTACAGCCATGTCAACATTGTTTGATGAGGCAATCAGGAGAAAGGGTGAGTTCCAGTGTCAGATGACTAATGGAGAAGACATGCTACACAGACATAGGATTCTTCGCCAGAGCTTCAGTTCCCCAGATGGAGATGCAGTCAACGACCTCGTAGATGGGTTAATTTCTCAAGATCAGGGCCAGTAGACTTCAGTTAAAGGCGTCCCACCTTTTCCAAGATAGACATTAGACACAGGAGTTAAACTCGAGGCTTCTTTCCGAGTTAACTGGTTGTTACACATTGCATGCCATGTCTTTCTTGGAAATATCTACAAACACTTGGAGTTTAGATTAGATCTTTCAGTCAACTGATGATAGCATTCCAGTTGACTTGCTTTCAATAAGGACGTGCATGTTGCACCTTGTCCATTTAGATTAGATGTTTCAGTTAACTGATGATAGTTTCCCAGTTAACTGTATAGTTTCATTCAATTAGGGTTTAGGAATAAGATCTTGCATGCATTGCAAGACTTTAGTTGACTCAAGGTGATTTTAGGGTTGCCTACACCTTGAAGTCTATAAATAAGAGCTTCAAGCTCATTTGTAATTTAACTTTTGCTTGATAGCATACATGCTGCGCCTACCTTGCCTGTAGTATTGCTATTATTGTATCTGTTCAAAGAGTAATTGCTGTTATAATAAATTGTTGCGCCTACCTTGCCTTCATGTTATTGTTATGGTGTTTATTCGATCTTAGTTAAATGGGGTTGCTGGTTTGATCGTTATTGCATGCGTGTTGCGTCTATACAATCTACTGTCCCAGTTGCTTACCTTTTGTTTTGTTGATTATAAGCCTATTCAGAAGAGCAAATAGTTGCGCCTACCTTGCCTTCATGTTGCGAAACTGTACTCAAAGCTTATCGTATGATGTGTGTTATAGTAGACTCATTCAGCCAAGCAAATAGTTGCACCTACCTTGCCTTCATGTTGTGACGTTGTACCAGGTTTACCGTCCATTTGTTTGTTTTAATAAACTTCTTCCCGGATTAGCAAATAGTTGCGCCTACCTTGCCTTCATGTTGTGAGCCCGCACTTGAAGTTTATCGTACAATACATTCCTGCTCCATTTCCTCATGCTCTGTTTCTTGAGGAAATTGGATAGATATTAAAGAAGTTAGCTTAGTTGTAGTTACATGATCTGCGAAACCAGAAAATACTTAGCTGCAACGTTCTAGGTTTTCTTAACCTTGTGCCTCTACCAGCTGAGAACAAAAAGATAGGACATTAGTTTAGTTTTCTATTTTATGCATTCCAGCACAACGAGGGAGCTTCCCCTCCTAATTTGAAGAGCACTCATTACGTAGTGTGCGTAGCTGTCCGTACAAACTCACACTCTAGAGGTGTTAGTTCTTACGCCAACAAACCGCAAGCCAACTGCCAATTTTCCATTGCAAATGAGAATCTACAGGTGCAAAATAGTACTTGACGCCAAGGCTGTGGGCCATGAGTTAGCGAGACTTAATCTTAAGTTCCTTGTTGACACACACTCATATGACACTTGGGGTTATTACTCAGCACGTCTTGGCGGTCACTCTTACCACAAGACTTCTATGGAGGATTACTGGGTCAATTGTGAGGATGAGTTTGAGGTGCGCCGACGTAGTTACAACAGGTTCACCCTCTCACATATATCTGTCTTCTTGTCAGAGGATGTGGGAGGATTGTCAGATGATGATGGGGATACATTTCCTCAATTCTTCAGAGAACAAGTTGATACACAACCACTTCCAGTTGTCGATTGGTTTGCCAAGGAATACTCATCTGTCAAAGAGAGATCAAGCAGAGTTATTGAAAACAGTATACTCTACTTGGATAGCAAGAAGACAAGGAGGGTAGTCATGCCAAGTACAGAGCCGCCACCGGTGAAATCTTCACTGCCATCCTCGTCAAAACCGAAACAAAAGAAAAGGAGCAACCCTCCTAAAGGAAACAAAGTGTTTGATAATTCAAAAGGAAAGGCACTTGTTATAGAAACACATGTGGAGATAGCCACAAATATAGTTCGAAGCATGCCAGAACCAGAGGTACAGCCTCCTTTGCCATCGTCAACAGCACAACAGTTTCCAGTTCCGGTTAACATTGACTTGGAACTAGATTCGCCACCATGTAGCAATACCTCTACACATTCGAACTCATCAAGTTTTCCTATGACTAGCACCGACCCTTCCAGTGAGATTAGTTGAGACTCGTCTTGGATTGAGAATCAACTAGGTAGGAAGAGGAGGCAGCCATCCTACAAACTAGACTTCTCAGATTTTGATCATGTCTACTAGGACACACCAGATAAGAGAATAAAGAAGCAGGTTCATGTAGAGAGGAACGTTGATAAGGAGATCATAATAGAGACCACTGCAACCCCAAAGGACAAGAACTTGAACAAGGTAGAAGTTGAAGACTTTGATGTGATAAATGTCAACCTTGGTAAAAACACATGCCAAGCGGAGGTTGATTTCCTTCAGGTTGCAGCAGATAGCATAAAGGATAGAGTCATGAAGGACAGAGAAGACAAAGTAGCCCTCAAGGCTGAAATCTAGTAGCTTCGTCAATATATCTCTAACCTTATGCATAGCACCGAGAATGTCACCACCTTGCTCTTGCAGATGCTAGAGCTACCAAGAGAGTAGAATCAACTTAATCAGCTGGTTGTATATCAGAAGCGCTTGAAAGACTGAAATGTGCTAGACAATTTTTTCTTGGAATTTTCACAACACAACCAGCACTAAGCCAACTGATTAGTGTTAGCTCAACAAAGTAATAAGCAAACTGAAAACACTCAACACCAAGATGTGCCCTAAAACCCGATGTGGGTGAAGGGCTAGCATATGGTGGAGGTAAATGCTCAATAACTTGAAAGAAAATTACAACTGAAAGTAAAGAGGCAGTGAACCAGCCATGAACAATTTCCACACTTCCACTTATTCAGTGCGGGGAAAAAGAAACAAAGCAAACTAGTTCATCCGCTACGACAAACATCCACTCAATAGTGGGAATTCTCCACTTAACAGTGGGTGATAGAAGTAAATTCCTCCACACTGGTGGTAAACTGTCTAGGGGTTATAGTGTTTGCATTAGAAATCACAAGTAAGTGCAGAAATAATAGTGGTTGGATTAGTACTACTAATTCACAACCTTACAATTAGAGAAATCTACAATTTACAAGTGTTACATTGATAGAAACAATGCAAATATGTGAAGGATGAATCTTCCAAGTTTTAAAGCTCTCTAATACTGAAATTGAAGCCAAAAACTGAACTTATTGAAGTCTGATAACAAAAACCAGCATACTGAAAATGTCAATCAGCAAACAGAAAACCACATAAATGCTCACAACTTCATCAATATACCTCCAAACGTGATGAAACAAAGTGCAAAGACTCTTTGGAGGGTAGGCACCCAAGTTGCAATGATGAAACAACTTCAAATCACTTCCAATTATTTGGCACAAATTCCAATGCCCATCATGAGAGGTACGGCCTGCTAAGAGGTGCGATTTTGCAAGATAAAAATAATGTCTTGGAAATAAATTCCAATCTCTTGTGGAAGGGGTTGCCTTGAGTCAAGAAACACTTTGCAAATATACCCAGAATGACATTTTATTTGCTCAAAAAGCTGCTAACAAAAAACACTTTTAGTTGTAGTAATACCAGCAACACCAAAACTGAGAAACATCACTAAAATTTTCCATTTTGAAGCTCAATCTGCATGTTTGGATGGGAAGTAGCCATGAAACCAACTAGGTGTTATCTTTCAAACACGAAATTGGTTAATTGCTAGGAGGTAAGCATTCCTCGAAGTTGAATTTACATTGTCATTTCAATATCATAACTTTAGCATAAACATTGGATGCCAAAATCTGGAGAAAAACTTATCTTTTATAAGAAAGGAGATAACTTTTCAAATTCCCAAAACTCCTTCAAGAATGGGGCGCCAAAAGTTCCTTTTTGAAATATTTTCAAATTCAAAAATATTAATTCCTTCTTTAAAATGGCGTCCACTTCAAGGCATAATATAACTTTATTAAATATTTAATAACTCCTTTATGAAGGCACCCCCCTTCATGGTCACCTTTTAAACACAACTTTAAGTTAATGAACTAGGCCGAGGGGTCAACTTGAAATTAAATCATTAATGCCTTGAAATATATTATTTCACCAAAATGTTTTTAAAAAGCCAAAAATCAAACCCAAAAAACTGCTCCAACTGAAGATGACTTACTGAAGTGTTGACAACTGATCACTACCAAGAATAGAATTTATTAAAAATAGTAAATTCCTAGAAATGCCAACAAACCCCCCAAACAAAGAAACCTTGATTTCACCTCAATGAGCCTATGAGCTTCCGGAATAGGCTGAAGAGCTACTTAGCTGATCATTGATTAGAAGAGGACATTACAAAGACTGGGAGGAGGAGTTTGTCACAAGGGGTCGCTTTGTACTTACAAAATGTTATCAATTGAGGTATAATGCCCGCGAACTCCGTTTGCAGATTCAAGAATCAGAGTGAGACTTGGCCATTGACAAACCAGGAGATGAAATCATGATCTGATCTAAGGACGACATATGACTCGGTCATCGACGAAGAAGATAAGGAAGCTATTTTTACTTGGAGAATACAATTAATCTTCAAGGAAAAAATATAGGAGACAATGGCTTCAGAGTTGGCTGAGAGCAGGGAACACGTGACTAGTGCACTTTGGTACGTGAGAACTTTCGCGTCCCGAGTTCCTTGCCAGTATCAGCGTGAGGGTGGTGAGTACATCGAGCTTGCTGACGTTCAGTTAGAGTTGCAGGTGCTCATCCATGGTATTTTTAGTGGAGATTCCGTTGGCTGTAAGCTAGATCAACTTATAGTCATGTCAGCTTTATTTGATGAGGCGGTTAAGAGTATAGGAGAACTTTAGAGTCAGATCATGGGCGGTGAGGAGATGCTGCGAAGACACAGTGTGCTACAGAGAAGTATCAATGCCCCAGATGGTGATGCAGTCAACAACCTCGTGGAGGGATTACTTGCTCGAGTTCGCGGCTAGTGAACTCCAGATTAGGACGTCCCACCTTTTCAGGATAGACATCATACCTAGCAGTTAACTTGATGCCTCTTTCCGAGTTAGCTCGTTGTTCCACATCTCATGCACATCTATTTTGGAATTTCCTATGTACAAGTGGAGTTTTTAGTTAGTTTCATTCTTCGTTAACTGTTGTTAGTTACCAGTTAACATGCATATCAATAAGGACTTGCGTGTTGCAAACATCCATTTGATTTAGTTTGTTCCAATTAGCTGATGGTAGCTTTCCAATTAACTGTATAGTTGCATACAATTAGGTTTAGCAATAAAATCTCGCATGCTTGCGAGACTGTAGTTGACTCAAGCTGATTTTAGGGTTCCTAACACCTTTGATGTCTATAAATAAGAGCTCTTTGCTCATTTGTAATTAACTTTTGCATGCAATAGTAATATATGCTGAGCCACCTTGCCTGAAATATTGCTGTTTTGTATCTGTTCACGAGCTTTTACTATGATAATAAATAGCTGTGCCACCTTGCCTAAATGTTATTATTATGATACTTGTTCATCTTAGTTAAATATAGTTGCTAGTTTGATCGTTTATTGTATGCGTGTCTCGCCAATGCAATTTTCTGTCCTAGTTTGCTATCTTATATTGTGATTAATAGTTGTTCTTTCATATCTATGCCTCGGATAGGGGTTCCTCCTCCTTGGAAATTTGGAAAGAAGAATTATCGTTTAAGTGTTGTTGCCAATAAGCTTGTTGCATATCTACGTCTCGGATAGGGGTTCCTCCTCCTTGGAAATTTAGTACTTGAGCTTATAGTTTGATGTTGTGCCTAATATACTTCATATCGGCCTATGCCTCGGATAGGGTTTCCTCCTCCTTGGAAATCCTGTTGTAAAGTTTATTGTATATCACATTCCTGCTCCTAATTCCTCATGCTTTGTTTTTCTTGAGGAAATAGGACAGATTAAAGCATTTAGTTAGTTTTAGTTAAGATCTGCAAAACTAGAGAAAATCCTTAGCTGCAACGTTCTTGGTTTCCTTAACCTTGTGCCTCTTCCAGCTGAGTAAAATAGATAGGATTTTAGAATACTTTACTTTTACGCATATCAACAAAAGAGGGAGCTTCCCCTCCTAATTTGAAGAGCAATCATTACACATTGTGCATAGCTATCCGTACCAACTTGCATTCTAGAGGTGCTAATTGTTATGCTAACAGGTAATGATTGGCTCTGACTGGGGACGAGGATTGGTGTATGATGAAGCAAGGAACCCATAAACCAATATAGTAGACTAGTGCTTTAGCTTCATTGGGCAATGGAGTCAATATGCAAAAAGTAAAGACATAGGATAGACCAAGAATTCTCAAAACAACCCAAAAAGAAACATATCAACACGAGACAAAAACTCCTAAACTTAAATATTTACAAGGTGACTTGCATGGGTACTCACGTCTGGTATAGTTTGAGGTCTTGCCCATTGTAAAGAATAGGTAGTGGAGTGTCATCACAATAAGACAACTTGAAGCTATTTGGGCTATATTCCTAATTCACCTTAAATGGACCCTTCTAGAGTAAGTCAAACTTCTTGTGTGCACCCTTGGATTCTCTCTTATCCCACAGTACTACCGAATCCCCAATCATGAATCTCCTGGGTCTGGCTTTCCTGTCAAATATTTTTTTGACTTTAACTCGATGCATTGTGATCTTGTCCACCAAGTAAAAATATATTTAAGGGCATAATTTTCATCTTTTTATATTGTATTTTATTATTAAATGTTGAACTTGAACTTGAAACTTGAAATGAGATTGATTTTGTTTCTTTTTCTCATCTCAGATAGATGGTGGGAGTTGTTTGGTTCTGATACACCGAACCTGCAAAATATTGCCATTCGTATATTGAGCCAGCCATGCATTTCATCTGGTTGTAAGCACAATTGGAGTATGTTTGAGCACATACACTCCAAGAAGCGCAATAGATTGACAGTGGAGAGGATGAATGACTTGGTATATGTTCATTACAACCTTCGGCTCAGATACAAGAAACTTTTTGACCACAACAACACCCCGATCAATCTAGAGGAGGTTGATCCACAGTTTGAGTGGATCACTGAGGCTACATATGCAGTCTTTAGTGACGAGGACCTTGATTGGGTGGACCGGGCAGAGAGAGAGGCTGAGGTTTTAGCCATGGCTGAGGAGGAGGCTAGAGCACGAGGAGACATAGCTGCTGTTGGTGAGAGTGGCATGGAGAGTCAGACATAGGCAGAGACTATGGCTGCAAATGCAACATCATCTAGGACCCTTAGACGCCTTCGTAGGAAGGATGCTGGGTCCACTATGCTATAGAGTCATAGACTTATAGCAATCGTTTTGATATTTCATATTTGTATGGAACATTTGATGTTATGGATTTCATATTCCATGAGTTTTGTATACATTTGACTAATTTTATATATCTAAGTATGCTATTTCCTTCAGCAGCGCAGCTACAATTTGTGTACTTTATACTTATGTGATCGTTGTATACTTGCGTGTGTGATCAAATTTGCTTTTATTTGTGTTGTATTCAATAAAGGGTGCTTGAAACAAGTTTTAAATCCTTAAAAATCTCTAAATTTCTAGGGTTTTTTCAACTTTTTTTCATTTTGCCGAGTCTGCATCGAGTTCGAGTCCCGAGTCGAGTCCGAGTCTCATAACTATGTGTAGAACACTGTGAATATCTTACATAACTCAAAAGGAGACATACCTATGGCCTTCTTAGAGGTGATCCTGCTTGCCCATAGTGCTTCCAAAAGCTTCTTATGCTAGTTTTTTTGATTCTCATCCACTAGTTTTTTATGATGTTGATTAAATTCTTGTTGCTAGATTCGCCTGCCCATTCGCTTGGGGATAATAATGTTACACCCCTAACTTTAACTATGTTTTACATTTTACTTTTGAAGTAATTAGTAGATGATTATGCATGATTCAATGATTTGATGTTTAGTTAAAAAAAAATGTCTGGAAAAATCAATGTTTTCATGAGTTATGTTTATTTGACTACATGGGACATGTGCTTAAAAGTTGTCAAGGTGTGATGATTTCATAAGGACTATGAAATGGTTAATGATACACTAATCTCGAGTTGGTGATTGCAAGTTGCATTCAGGGAATTGGTTTTCACCCCTTCGAGAAAGGGAGGGAGAGCATCATTGGAGAGAAGGGTATAGATACAAGGAAAAGAATAGGTTGTTGCCATCTTAGGTCTAGTGTTGATGCAAAATAGTGAACCTAGTTGAGTTAGGTAAGTGATACTCAACCCTTTTGGTCTAAGTTTTTTTCTCAATTCGACAAGTTTTCAATGTTGTTTAATGTGTTTAGAAGCTTGTCGATAGTAGTCGATTAGATGGCCTTGCTTTTCGATGTGATAAGTCAGTACAGTGATATCGAATTAACAATTATCTTGTATAATATACATATAAGATTGATGAATACATCTTATATATATATTATAAATAAAGATAAATATACAAATAATATATGTAGGATATTCATTACCATTTTAGGAAAAATACCATAATCATGAAAGTGGCAATAATATTCACCAAGCCACATTTTCAAAATGGTTATGATGCTTATTTAAATTTTAATTTAAAAGCCATGTTGAGACTGATTGTATAAACTTGTAAATGTATTAATTAAGCCACTCAAGTGGCGGGAAGGGTGTCTTGAATGGATTTTAAACAACCATTATTATAAGCATTGGTGTGATAGTGGTCGAGCCACTAAGACTCTTGGAATCGGGCCTTATTATAAGGCATTTTAATTAGTTGCTTATTATTCTTATTTTTTTTGAAAGGAAGCCACTATAAACCATTTGTTGCTAGTCATATTGGGAGATCATTAAATCCACAAAGGTGATATGGTCATAACTGTTTTAATAATGAAAGAAATGGGTAGTTATGGGGGAACTACCTCAAGTATTATCTTTCGGGGGGGCAGGGAATTGAAGGGGGTGGCAAAAAGCATTTTGGGAGTCATCGTTACCAAGGGATGCTATCGTGAGAAATATTGGTGAATTGGTATGGAGGAAGTGGTATTCAAATGACAGAGGGTCGTAGGT
>CM021109.1:539811965-539883917 GCA_007115665.2 Sequoiadendron giganteum
TTCACAGCGGCTTGCTCCGTTCTGTCCGTGCCACATGAAGATATCGCCGTTCGACTCTTTGTCGAAACTCTTGAAGCAAATGCTTCCGATTGGTTCCATCACTTACCAGCTGGAGCAATCAGAAACTGGGAGGACATGAGTGACAAATTCTTAGCAAGGTTCAAACCTGCCGAAGATAGTCACCAGTTATTTGCCCGTTTATCTCACGCTAAGATGGAGCCTACAGAACCGATGAGAGAGTTCGTAGCAAGGTTTAATCGCCTAGCTACACGTCTTTCTCACACGCTCAACCCATCAGAAGAGATCCTGATGAGCAGCTTCGTCAACGCCCTACCCTCAGAGATAGCCTTTTTCATCAAAGGAAGTCACGAAGATGACTTACAAACTGCACAAGAAAAAGCTATCGAGATAGAAGATCACATGATGACCACGGGAAAGATGAAGGGAGATGCTATCAGACCACTGGTCCAAGCATCAGCAGACCCATTGCTACAGAAGGTAGCAAATGAGGTGACTATTCTGAAAAGACAGTCACCCAATCAAGGGCAGCAGGTACTGCCCACACCACAACAGTACCAACCTCAGCAACAGTACCAACCTCAGCAGCAGTACCAGCCTCAGCAGTCGTACCAGCCAAAGAGAAATAATTTCCAACCTTTCAACAACAACAACAACTACAAACCTCGAAATCAAGGACCTTCGCAAAGAGGAGCAGAGGCCGAGAAATCTAATATGTTCTGCTGTTTCCATGATACAGACGAACATACCGGATCCACATGTCCTGAGAATCAAAGGCTAGACCAGATCATGGGATATGCCGGAGATCGAGTTCCAAGCTCAAATTCAGTACCTTCAAATGCGAATGTTGTCTCACCACAAACGGACAACTTCGATGGCGACTCCGCAACGGGATACTTTCATAGCGAACCCGAAAATCAAGAAGAAGAAGATTACCGTCAGTACTCTCTTGCTGTCAACCATGAAAGCATGTCAACGCCTGTATTCACTCGCGCCCAACATTTCAAAGCACAGAAAGAAGAAGAAGACAGACGGAAGTCAAATGAAAAGGGAAAAGAAGCTTCCACTTCTAATCCCAAGTCTACACAAGAGAACGTCACACCAAACCCTCAAGATCCGTCTTCGACGAACTTTGACATTGTAACATCTATGATGAAGACGAAGGTACAAATCTCTCAGCTGGACTATCTCCAGGATCATCCCGATCAAATCGATCGGATTCTCAAAGTAGTACAAAAGCAGGCCGTCATCCAGCCTACGTTGCTAGCATCTACCGTACCAGCGGAAGAAAAGCCAAAACCCTTCTACATATCTTTGTATATGGGAGGTTATAAGCTCAGCAACTGCATCATCGACTCTGGAGCATTGGACAACGTCATGCCTTTGCAAATCATGAACTCATTGGGACTATCATGCACCGAAACTCACGACAAGTGTTATTCACTTGAATCAAAACCGGTGCCGTTAGTCGGCCAATTGAAAGACGCACAAGTAAGACTAGCGTCCTGCCCAGAGAAGAAGATCATGATGACCATCCTCATAGCTGACATTCCAATCAGTTATGGAATGTTACTAAGCCGAAGTTTTTGCAAAGATCTCGGAGGCGAGATTCAAATGGATTGGTCATATGCGACCATTCCACTAAAGAAAGGTAGTTTCAAGTTGGAACCAGAGGCTAAGTCAAAATTCACCGTGGTGAAATCTCCGGATCCCCAAGCACAAGTGCTACATCAAAGTACGGGTCCGGGCACATATGCAATGCTGACTGAAGTAACCGAAGAAGAAAAGAGGGTTGCATTTGCCACGAATACATCAAATGAAAGATCAAAGATGTGGACAATGCAATTCGATGGAAGTTGCTCAACAGCAGGCTCAGGAGCGGGAGTTGTCATTACCTCTCCTGAAGGAGTTTTATATCCATTTGCTTATCGCTTGCAGTTCGATAACACGAACAACACTGCAGAATATGAAGCGCTTATACTAGGCCTCAAGAATGCAAGGGATATGGGTATAAAATATCTTCAAGCTGAAGGTGACGCAGAGTTGATCGTACAACAGGTCAGAGACCGCTATCAAGTCAGAAAAGGCCGCCTTCAAGCTTACCGACAAAGGGTGTGGAATGCTATTGATTGGTTCGAAGCATTCAACATCAAGTACATTCCACGCGAGAAAAATAGCAAAGCAGATGCCCTTGCGGTATCCGCTGCACTCTTCATGCCTCATTCTGATTTCCGTCAGAATGCCTTCGCTATTGAGCTCGTATACAGGCCATCTGTCCCCGACAATTGTGAAAATTGGCAGGTCTTTGATGATGATGATGACATCAAGGAGTTCCTCTGCATGGGGGACAATTACAAAGAATTATTCTTTGAAGGAAGTACCTCTCCTTTCAAAGAATCCATAGCAGAAGATTCTGAAGCAACGGAATCCGGCATCATCCAGCTAAGAGGTAACAACATCCCCAAGGGCCTAGTATCCTTGGAGGATATATTCGACAAGCATGATAGACGCGTGCAAAATCAAAGAGATTCAACTAGCAAAACATCCGCTGAGTATAGTCAAATCAACATTGGAACCGAAGGTAAGCCTCGGCTTGTCAACTTGGGAAAAGGTTGCACTGTGGAGGAAAGCAACAACTTTGTCTCCCTATTTAGACAATACAAGGATGTCTTTGCATGGACTTATCAAGATTTAAAAGTCTTCACGCCAAAGGAATTGTCTCATACAATTCCACTCAAGTCAGATATCAAGCCTTTTAGGCAAAAGCAGAGGCACTACAACCCGCGTGTTCAAGATACAATCTACGCGGAGGTACAGAAGATGGTGGACGCCAAGATCATATTTCCAATCCATCATTCTACCTGGGTGTCCAATATTGTTCCTGTGCACAAAAAGAACGGAGAGATCCGGATTTGTGTTGACTTCAGGAACCTGAACCAATCGTCATTAAAGGATAATTATCCTTTACCTATCATGAAGCATACCTTGCAGACGGTTACCAGATCAGAGGTGTTATCATTACTTGATGGCTTTTCCGGGTACAATCAAATTGCAGTGGCTAAGGAGGATCAAATCAAGACAACGTTCACCACCCCGTGGGGAACGTTCGCCTATGAGAGGATGCCCGTTTGCCTCATCAACGCCGGTGCCACCTTTCAACGAGCCATGGACTTGGCGTTTGGAGATCTAAAGAACAAAGTGATAGTCGTCTACCTTGACAACCTTACTGCTTTCTTACGGAAGCAACAAGATCATTTTCAACACTTAGTGAAAGTGTTCAAGAGATGTAGGTATCACCACATATCCTTGAATCCAAAGAAGTCTATCTTTGCGGTGACAGAAGGCAAACTACTGGGCCATATCGTCTCCAAAGAGGGAACTCAGATCGATCTAGATCGAGTGGATTCTATCAAGAACCTATCTCTCCCAACCAATACTACTCAGGTGCTCTCTTTCTTCGGAAAGATAAACTTCATTCGAAGATTTGTACCTGACTTCTCAGAGCTGACCAAGGATATATCAGCAATGATGAAGAAGACGGCCGCCTTCAAATGGACCGACAAAGGAAAAAAGGCGTTCGTCAAGATTAAAGAAGCCATCAGTAAGGCACCAGTGCTGGTTCGGCCCGATTTCAGTAAGGAATTCATTCTTTATTGTTACGCGTCAGAGTACACTCTTTCTGCCATACTAACCCAGAAGCTGAATGAAGAGTCGGAATCGCCAATTGCTTTCATGAGCAGTAGTTTCAAAGACAGCGAATCCCGTTACTCCCAGATTGAAAAGAACGCCTATGCTGTCGTGAGAGCTGTAAAGAATTTTAGATTCTACATCTTAAATGCTCGCACCACAGTCTATGTCACTGATCCTGCAGTCAAAAGTATCCTAACTCAGCAGGAGATGGGGACTAAAAGAGGCAACTGGATCGCCAAGGTCCAGGAAGATGACTTAGATATCAAGCCGACCAAACTCGTCCGCGGGAGAGGTCTATGCCAGCTCATGGCGGAAGACGGTGATCTAAAGTATCAGGCGGCTGATGGCGTGATAGGAACAAAAACTGAAGAAGACCTTCCAATGGTCTTACTGGTTGATTCTGCCGAGGAGTGGTACTCAGAACTATGCTAGTACGCAACCTATGGATAATGTCCAAACCACTTGGACAAGCAGCAGAAAAGAACCCTGAGGTTAAGAGCACAAAACTATGTGCTGCGAGGCAACGTTCTATACAAGTGTGGACTTGATGGAACATTCTTGCTTTGCGTTAGTAGAAACCAACAACGGTGGTTGTTGGAAACATTTTACAACGAAGCATGCGGTGGCCACTTTTCGTCAAGGGTCATAGCATTCAAAATTCTGTGGGCACAGTTCTTCTGGCCAACTCTGTTCCGCGACGCATATGAATGGGTGCGACAATGTCAACAGTGCCAACATTTTGTTGGAAAAATCAAGCTAGCAGCCATTCCACTGAGGCTAGTAATAATAGATGCGCCATTCTAGCAATGGTGTATCGACTTCGTAGGTCTGATAAACCCACTTTCCAGTAAGGGACATGTCTATGTCCTTACGGCGATGGATTATTTTACCAAATGGGTTGAAGCAGTTCCTACGAAGAATGCTACTTCCGAAGTTGTGTGCACATTCCTCAAAGAAAACATCATCACACGCTTCGGAGTACCAAGAAAGATCGTGACCGACAATGCTACAAGCTTCTCATCAGAGGAGTTAGTAGAATTCTGTTTCGACTTCGGCATCACACTGTCCCATTCTTCAGATTACTATCCACAAGGCAACAGGCAGGCCGAGTCATCCAATAAGAACATAGTCACGATCGTGTGCAAGATGGTTGAAACCAATCAATGGTCTTGGCACATCAAGTTATATGACGCTCTTTGGGCTGATAGGATCACACCCAAGAGGGCTATTGGCACTTCCCCCTTTATTATCATATACGGCACTGAAGCGATGCTACCCATCACTTTGGAGTTGTCAGCTTTACAGCTGGCATTTGCAATAGTAGATGAAGAGTTCAAGGATCCAATCCAAAAGCGCATCTTGTGTCTGAGACAACTACAAGAAGAGAGGGTGGAAGTTGTTGATAAAATCACTCAGCACCAAGAAAGAGTGAAGAAGATCTTCGACAAGAAGGCTTGGCAAAGAGACTTTGAGATTGGAGATAGAGTCCTGTTGTGGGACAAGAGACACGAACCAAAAGGAATGCACGGAAAATTCGACTCCCTTTGGTTGGGCCCGTTCTTGATACATGATGTTGCAGGAGAGAATTCTTACATTCTCTCACATTCAGACGGGAGGCTCTTTCCACTGCCCTACAGCGAGCAGTACTTGAAACATTTCATCCCTTCGGGGATGGGGTGAGTATATTGTAGATAAATTTTTCGCTTTATCGTTATGTTATGTTTTTCCCCGTTCCGTAAAGTATTGTTGTGTTTTAGGTGATTTCTTAGGAAGTCTTGTTTTAGGTGAATAAATAGGTGAGCCCCAATAATGAAGGTGAACTTGAAGTTCTTATGTGAAATAGGAAATGAGTCCTGACCCCATTACCCAACTAATAAAAGTATTGGTCTACGAAACTTGAGATTCTCGGTTCTCCTATGCCGTAGGTATCCGACATGGTCACCAGACGGAGCCTATGTTCTACCCAAAATGAAATTTTTGGCATTCTGCTTAAATTGAGCTAAACAACGTAAAAATGCCATCGAAAGTATGTTTTAGGTCAAACCAAATATGAAATCTTTGTGGGTTTCTGTCAAGGAACCTATGGTTAAAATTTTGAAAAAACGAAAATTAGGGTTTTACACCCCTATTTTTATGGAAACCCTAAAAAATAGGACCTTCCCGGAAATGATTGAAAATAATTCTGATAGGATTAATTGCCTTCACGATCACACTGATCAAGTCAGAATTATCAAAAATTATGTTTTACTCTGGTGGGTCTATTTCTATTTTTCAAGAACAAAGTTAGGAGCTCCGCAGCCATTAATGGCAGATTGGCCAGTACCAGGTGCTGAAAGCTAAACCTCAAAAGCTTCAACGAAGAAACCATGGCGGAAAAAGATAAAATGATGACGTTCAACGAAGGAGATTCTCAAAACGAAAAAGGCCAAAATTTGGCTAAGTCTGGAAGGTGCACGTTTTGTCTACCAAGGCAAAACACAGTCTACAGTGGCTAAAAGCGCCCCTCTTGAAGAAAGGCGCCCTTGAACCTCAGAGGGCAAATCAAAACATCTGGCAGTGTCAAAACAGTCGTCCTCTTCAATTTCATACTAGCTCGACAACGAAACAATCAGCAAGATTATCTGATTCAGCAATCATTGACCGACCGTCAGCGAAGTATGGAGGATCCATTGACGCCAGAAGTGCCAAATCTGAAAGCTTCAAGGTAAAAGCGCCCTTGCTGGCCAGGGGCGCCCCTCAGTTGCAGACATTAGATGAATCCAAGAGCTGTAGCTTTATACATGCTATCTTTCCAGCTTCCTCCCGGCCACGTGATCAATCTAACAGCAAGTCCACAAGACACACCAGACGATCACGAGACGAGATCAAGCAGAAAAAGCCAAATTTGAAAAACTGGAAAGATAAGCCAGAAGATGGCTAAGGCATGGCTAAAAGCGCCCCTCTCAAGGAAAGGCGCCCTTTCCTAAAGGTGTCCAGATTCAGCCGGAATCTTCACTACCTCCCAAGACGACCTTCTCAGCTATGACCTATCTCGTCAGCGAGACTATCAGCAAGAACTTCCGACAAATCAATCGACTGATGAAGAAGGTCAAAGGCTGGCAGCCCACAACCAAGATAAAACTAGGCAAAAGCTAAAAGCGCCCCTGCTGGCCAGGGGCGCCCTTTAGTTTGGAGGCCCAAAACTTGCCAGCTGCCACTGCAAAGTCAGGCATCGTGAACAAGACTGAACCAGTTACCCGACACATCATCAAGCAGAATCATCTGATTCATCAAACATCGGGAACGTCAGATCAAAGCAAAGAGGGTCTGAAAAGGTCAAAACGAAGAACGAGTCAGTGAAAATTGACTAAGGCATTGTCAAAAGCGCCCCTTTCAAGAAAAGGCGCCCTTCTTTCTGGAGGCCTAAACTCAGTTTTCTGAGCTAACCTCTCCCAGGCATATCTAATCACATTGATCCTGCCTCAACAACAGAACTGTCAGATACTGCTCGAGATCAACTGAGCAACCTGAATCGAAGATCAAACAGGAGCACTTCAGCTTGCAAAATAAGCAAAAAAGATCAAACTCAAGGTTGGACGCCTAAAGGAAAGTCAAACAGAAATGTTGACTTGAGTTAGCAAATTTGGAGCCAAAAAAGAGAAAAACACTCCACAATCAGTGGAAATCATCTTTTAGAACTCCAAATCAGGACTGAATGATGAGTTATCTTCCATACTTTGTGGATCTTAACCCTAATTGCTTTATATTCATGCTAGGCGTCCCTTTTCCTCATTATTCTTTTTTGCAGGTTGAAGGATAAAACATCAAGTAGCTCCCAAGAACAAGTTTTCAAGATCTGGCAGGGGTTTTGAACGGATCTTCAATATTTTTGAAGATAATTGGCAGTAAAAGCATTCTTCTCCCAAGATTGTTTCCAGAGACAGATTATTACAAGTGGCAGTTTATAACTTCCAATCCATCTTCTGTCTATTTCCTCTACTTCTGTCTATATTTCTTTTGCATGTCACAGGAAACGACAGATTTTCACAGATCTGACCAACTGGGTATGATCAGCACAGCTTTTTCAACAAAACCCACATGGTAGATTTTTTCAGAAAAAGTAGCCCTGCTGCCCCTATTTTTTAGGGTTTCCGGAAAAAGTCATAATATTGAAAAACGGACAAACTGGGTTTGTTTGGCTCTGAAGCACGAACAAAACCCATGTGTTAGATTTTTTCGAGAAAAATCACTTTCTGGTGCCCTTGCTGCCTCTGCCACCGAAGGGCTCTTGCATGTCAAAGAAAAACTCGTTTTTTCGAATTTCTGACGATCTGGGTCTGTTTAGAAAATCATTCTTAACAAAACCCATGTCTCAGATTTTTTCGTAAAAACTACCCCCGGCGAGGCTATTTTTAGCATTTCCAGAAAAGTGTCAGAACAGGGTCAAGTGCCCAGTCAATATTCAAGGTTTTCAGAATGCAGTACTCTCAGGTACAATACAAGACCAAAACAGTCTTATACCATGATTACCTGAAAACGACTGATACAGACTTATGGCAGAAAAATCCAGAGGTCAGTTCTGAAGACTTGGAGGGCATGAATCAAATCACATTGCAGAACATCGAAGAATCCGGTTTGTTTCAAGCAGCATCTATTCCAATCACCTTACAAAGCATCGAGCTTGTAATTGCTTGCATTAAGCATTACAACCCGACTACAAGAGAGATCCTGTCAGTTGACGGGAGGGTGATTTGCAGCTTGAAGCCGTAGACATAGAGACTTGTTTTGCAATCCCACCATGCCCTACCAAGAAGGTCATATCAGTGACAGAATGCGAAAAGGCATTCGAGGCTTCAAAAGACAAGTGTTCGCTTATAATGGCTGAACATTGGCTGAAAACAAAGAGGAACAGTTTGCCCAGAGTAGTTGGTAGAGGAGAATTCAAAGACGAGTACGGAGTGCTAATCACCCTACTCAGCAGAGTCACTGGACAAGAGGAGGGAAAATCCTTCCAGCCGTGGATGTTCTACATTATTGGCAAGATAATCAGCAGAAAAGAACGTTACGACTGGGCCTCCCTGATCAGTGACACACTCCACCAACAATTCACCGGATTTCTAGAAGAGCACCGTTTCCACATGTGTTCATACCTGGTCTACCTGATAGCCTTCCAAGGCGATTTCAGAACATTAAACACTGTGGGAACCCTGGGTGTGCAAAAGGTACAAGAATACTTTCCTCGCTTGGAGTTCACTCTAGCGGAAAGACATTTCAAAAGAATAAATGACCTTTTTACTATGCACACCGTGCACGAGCTAGACCATGAGATGCACGTGCGTATTTCACCAGCAGCTAAGGCAGCAATGGTGGACTGGGCGGATTGGTTCATACAATTCCCCACTTTCACCTACATACGCGTGTATGGCTATAATGGCCACCCCGCCATGATGCCACGTTACCCCTCAGATAGGGTAGTGTTCATGGAATTCCTGAGGCAATTGGCCGATGTTCACTCTTACCTTCGCGTAAAGAAAAAGGCTGCAGTGAACTTTCCTCTTCAGATGGGACTCTACAGATGCAGAACAGCAGCTGATGCAAGGTTGATAAGCCAAGAAATAGTGAGATTTAATCTCAAGTACCTCATCGACAGGAGGCCATCCTATGACCCCAGAGGCATCTTCGCAGCTCACCTTGAGCAAAGATCATCACATGAACCTTTCATGGAAGATTTTTGGGTCAACTGCGAAGATGAGTTCGAAGTGAGAAGAAGGAACCATAGCAGATTCAAGCTCTCACAGATTGCAGAATTCATGTCAGAAGACATCGAGGGCTTATCTGAAGACGAAGGAGAAGTTATTCTTTCTTCCTTCTTCACGGGTCTAGTAGATTCACAACCACTCGGCAAGGTAGACTGGTACGCGAAAGAGAGTACGTCTATTGAGGAAAGAACGGGTAGAGTAGTTCGACACAGTCAACTCTACCTGGACAGTAAAAGGACAAGGAAGGTAGTACTTCCCCGATCAGAGCCGCCAGCGGTTCAGTCTACACTACCTTCCACGTCTAGGAGGAAACCCAGACAGAAGAAGATGAGCTTTCCTCCAGAAGGAATGCGGATGTCAGGAAGCACATGGGGGAGAAAAGGAATTGCCAGCACAAGCCGGCAAGAGGTACAGGTGGAGACAGCCACCAATTTGCCTGAGACAGTTGAGACCGCTGCAACTACACAAGAACCAGTGATTGAAATAATCGCTGTAGAGGCGGAAACCATTGTAGAAGAAGTTGTAGCAGAAGCGGTGCCAGTGATAGAAACAGAGCCACCATCTTCACCACCATCACAGAGGTCACAAAGTCCTATTGATTTGGACTCGCCACCACGAGACATTGCCACGGCACAGTCTCGTTCTTCTAGCATTCAGGGGACCTATGTTCCTCCTCCCAGCGATGCTAGCCGAGATTCTATCTGGCTGGAAAGCTCGCTTGGGAGAAAGAGGGAGAGGCCTTCATATCAGCTTGACTTCTCTGAATTCCATCATGCCCCACAAGACATGCCGGTAAAGAAGTTGAAGAAGCAGACACATGTAGAAAAGAATGCAGAGAACGAGGTCATCATAGAGACTGCTGCCCCACCTGAAGACAAAGATATACATAATGTGAGGGTTGAGGATTTCACGCTTTCAAAGGTGAACCTTGGAAAGACCACTCGACAGGTGGAGGCAGACCTTCTTGGAATTGCCTCGGCGAGTGTCAAAGAAAGGATGACAAAAGATGGACAAGACAAAGCAGCCTTGAAGGCTGAAATCCGTCAGCTAAAGTTGTACATTTCTAGTTTGATACATGACACTCCAAACTCCTCGGCTTTGCCTCAAGGACTGTTGGATCTCCCAGCTGAAAGGAACCATCATCAGTTGATTACATACGGTAAACACTTGAGACGTCAAGTGGATGAGTTTGTTGTCAAAGGGCGGTGTGTGTTGACAGAAGCATATCAGCTGAGAGACAGAGCACATGGACTTCGATCAGAAATCCAGAAGTCAGATATAAAGGCAGCTCAAGAGAGGCCGAGAGAGGAGGCGACAGTTGCTGATTTGCAACAAGCATATGAATCAGTTACGACCACAGAAAATAAACACCATCTCTTTGAGTGGAAAGAACAGGTGGCATACAAGGTGAGAGCCTATGATGCCAACTCTGTGGAGCTGATTGACTATAGACGCTTCGTCGCCAATATTATCAACTTCGCAAGAACGTTGGTAATATCCTTCCCAGAGTTAGAATATCAGCGGGAAGGAGGAGAATATGTGGAACTTGAAACCGTGCAGACACGATTCCAGGATGTCATCCGATCTTCATTCCTTGAAGATCCCAATGGCTGCAAATTAGCCAAAATTGCAGCCATGTCTGTCCAGTTAGATGAAGCAGCTGCCCAATGCATAACCTATCATCAGCAGCTTACGACGGGTGAAGAAATGCTTAGACGCCACATGGTCATCTTGAAGAGCATTAATTGCCCGGAGGCCGAAGAGGTCAATGACTGGATAGAGACTTTGTTGACCAGTGGTGAAGAGGTGTAAAGCACCAAGGGAGGACGTCCTACCCTCCAAATAGCATTAATGATGACTGAAGTCAACTTGATGCCCCTTTCCAAGTTGACTCCAGATCTCCACAGATCATGCATGTCAGATCCCACTAATCTAGGATGTCTATTTGACTCCCACGATTTGTGGATCTCAGATTTCCTCAAAAGGTGGATGTCTATTTGGAGACACATTTGTAACATAAGTTCACTTTTAGTTAGGTGTCAGTCAACTGAGGTAGACTTCCAGTTTGACTTTTGTTTAGTTTCAGTTAACTGAAGTAGATTTCCAGTTAACTGTTTGCTCACCTACATTTAGACATAGAATAATATCTTGCTGATTGGCAAGAACTGTTTGTTAACTCAAGGAGATTTTAGGGTTGCCTACTCCTTTGAGTTCCTATAAATAAGAGCCTTAGGTTCTTTATTTGTTTAACCTTTATTTGCTAGCAAAATTGCTGCGCCACTGTTGCCAGAGTTCGCTTGTTTATATCTGTTCACTCTTGGATGAGAGTTCGTTGGTTGATCGCAATTGTGCATGATTTCGTGCCTTTGCTGTCCCGACCTTTGTAATTCTTTGAAGAATCTTAAAGAATAAATCAGATGGTGCAAGCTTGATTGATCTAATTATTTGAGTTATTCAAAGTCTTGTTTTTAAATAGTGCATTGTTTCAATCTCCTCCTTGGACAGGTGTCGTCGCCTCCTTGGATATTTTGTCATCAATCATTATCGTTTGATGTTGTTTAATGATCTTTCTTGCAGCCTAGACTTTGGACAGGTGTCGTCACCTCCTCGGGAATCCTGTTAGAAAGGCCATCGTTCCTTGTTGTTTCCAGTGAGCTGCTTCCAAGCCTATACCTCGGATAGGGGTTCCTCCTCCTTGGCAAGTCTCAGATCCAGTTTACCGTAACGAGTGTTTGCTTGTATCGAGCCCTATCTTGGTATATATCCGAAGGTTCAGAGCCTCGGCCATATTCCATTGAGACGGAGGATTCAAGTGATCCAACCATACCATTTCGCTCCTATGCCCTCATGCTCTGTTTTTCTTGAGGAGGTAGGATAGTTTAGAAGCTTAGTTAGTCGTAGTTAAGATCTGCGGAAACCAGAGAAAAAGCTTAGCTACGGCGCATTGGTTTATGCACCCTTGTGTCCTACCGCTGAGTAAAAAAGATAGGAAATCTTAGTACACCCCTTTTTTACAGTATAAAATCAGCAAAGAGAGATCTTCCTCTCTATAATCCGAAGAGCATGTACTAACACACTTGCAATAGCTGTCCGTTTCCAATAAGCACTCCAGAGGTGCTAATTGAAACGCCAACACGATTAATATTGAAGGGTTGTCAAGGAGAATGCAACCACCGTTAATTTTTATTGGAGCCATTTTTTGTACACAAGCCAATGTCAACAATGGGAGCACTACAGATTAAACCCGAACGATTCTCTATGTTGATCGCTGAGGTGTCAGGGTTATTACAATTGCTTCAAAGAGGGATTAGAAGAGGTTATAAATCTATTTATTTCCACAAGCTTGGAGAAGCATCATTGGTAAGGAGTGCAGAATAGCACCGTTTTTACAGGCATGATTTTCTCTATCCTTTACTTATTATACCCTTGGAAATAAAGAGTTTATTATGGGTGTATATCTTAACAAATTTTGATTACAAGAAAGATAGGATGAATCTCTGTAATCTTTTATTTAGCTTGTTGAGCATGCATCCTTAAAGGGAAAACGATACAAGTTCTAGAGAATGGAAAGACCAAAACAGTATTCCCTTAAAATAGAAATATAAGGTTAAATGGAATATGTAGGATTAAGACTATGATAGTTCAATAGATGTATTCTTGCTTTTAGAAGCCTATCTTTGCTATTTATTTGATTGGAGGTTTTAGTGAAGATAATAACCTTTTGATATTGAAGTGACAATTTTGCATTATGGATATAGAATTCCTTATATGAAATTAAGTTTTGCATGACATTTTTGTAAAACAAATCTAGGAGAATAGGTGATCTAGGGATGTGGAAATTTAGATAGCCTTTCGTTTAACCATTATTACTTATGTTATGTTGTCTCACGAGAGAGATTAAACTAGGAAATGCAAAGATATAGATCTCATATTTCTTGTTCGATAGAACTTATTTTAGTGCTAAGAGCACAAAAGACATAGATAGCCCAAGATTAGGTGTCACTGGAATGATTTACCTCAGGATGGGACATAAGGAGAGATTCGTAACTCAATTCCATATGATGGTGGTAAACTATTATGATCAATAAAGGTTTATGGGACAAGGGAGTTATTTATGAGTTCATAAACTTAACCTATGTTCAAATTCATTAGAATTAAGTAGACCAAGGGTTTGAAAGTAGATTATTGTCTTCTATAAATCAACCTTTTAGGGTTGAAAGATTGTCTTAGTTCAAACAATTAATATCAAGTGATAGTATTCTTTTAGCTATTAAATTGGTGAGGAAATATCGCGATTACTATGCTTAATCATGTTACATGAAATCTGAACTTGAGCAATGCCAAGTGGTCTAAGAAAGACTAGAAGCATTTTGTTCGTACGTTTGATACGCTTATGCTATTACCTTTGGGAAAACAAGGAAGTTTGTTATTTCCATGTATTGGGTTAAGAGAAGCAAGAAATCTATAACTTATGAAACAATATCCACTGAAGCCTTGGAATCATGGCCATGAAGCCTTTCCAGGAAAGGCGTGAATTTACCATGCCAGTTTTGACATTGTATGTATATTTATTGATTGATAGTGTAAGGTCAAGAAAACCATATTTGATCGACAGTGAAATGTTGAGAAAACCATGGAACAAGACATGAAGAGTCTTAGTAACACGTTAAGAGATTCCATGATAATGTCAAAACTCGATTTAATGCATCAAAGATGTTGGGTATTGAATCTTGAGAGTAAAATGATAGGAAGTCTTAAAACCCTAAAATTTGCAAGTATGCAATGAGGGACTAGTAAAAAGGATAGAAATACCTAAATCTTTACATTACATGTATATCCTAGATTAAGGATTAGTATCTAAGTCAGATTGGCTTGAACAGATTTTCTGTACAAACAAGTTTGTGTCTAGAGTACCAAATAAAGTAAGAAAAATTATAGGATGAGATAAATTCTAAGTCGAGTCAAAGGAGTGTGTCTAGATGGCACGACCAATCAGAATGATCATACTTAGCTAGAAGGGGTCTAGGGTTGTATGGTCAATTGAGTTTTGTAGGACACATCACCAGGACTTGGATGGAGAAACTTGATAGTCCTTATATCTATACCCTTTGTGAAGGGAAGGGACAGGTTTCTTCAGTTGAAGAAACACGGGAGACCAGTAGGTCTTTGGTTGGGAGGAAAAGCACTCAGATGATGCTCTCCCTCTATAGCAGAAGACTCACCGAGGATCGTGAAGATAGATAACCCCATTCTAGATGCAGTGAACTCCATGTTATGGCTTATGACAGTCAAACTTATGAGGTAAAACTTTTCTATTGCCATTTGTGTTTTATGTAATATAAATGAAAAGTGTATGAACTACTCTTTGATTCTAGCCGTGAATACATAGGATTTCAAGTTTGAAGTTATCCAGAAAAGTTGTACTTTATTTCTTGAGCTTATGCAAATGTTAAAAGAAGAAAAAAAAAATTCTCTCTCATGTTTACTAGGTTTATTTACCTTTTAGTAAATTCTTGAGTTTACTTGAGTATTAAGAGGAGAGATGTTACAAATAATTTGCAGAGTGAGACAAGGAAATCCCATGTTCATAACAAAAGAGGGATATCTCGCTGGACGGGAAGTTGGTAGCATTGTCCACAACTAACTTTTGAGGAATGCCAAATCTTACCAAAATGTTCTCTTTAAGAAAATCACAAACTACCTTTGAGGTTGTGCATTTTACAGGGATGGTTTCCACCCATTTAGTGAAGTAGTCAGTAGTAGTAAGAATGTAAGTATGCCCGAGGCTAGACTAAGGACTTATAGATCCTATAAAATCGAACCTCCATTGTTGGAACGGTTCATCTATGATTATTGGTCTTAATGGTAATGCTGCCAATTGAGGTCTTCTAGAAAATTGTTTACACTTCTCACAATTCGCCACCTAGTAATATGCATCGTTGAACATCCCAAGCCAATAATAATAATTCCTTAGAATTTTGAAGGCAGTCATGGAGGAAGAGAAATGTCCCCCGCATGCTTCATTGTGGAATGCTTTTAGCAACCTCTTTTGTTGCTCCTTGTCCACACATTTTAGGAACGTACCATCCAACCCTCTTTTATACAAGGTGTCGTCTCAAATAATATATTTAGCCTCCTTTAATTTAAGATTTCTCTTCTGTTTAGGAGACAAGTGTTTTGGACATTCTCTATATGTGATGTAATATGCCACATTTGAGAACCTCTCATCTTGGAGACTGATCGGCACAGACTCGCAAGCCGAGTCTCGTCGAGTCTCTAGCTTAGACTCCCGATTCTGATCGAGAGACTCACGCAAGTCCTGGGCTTGGACTCCAATCGTGGCAAGAGTCCTGGGCTTGGACTCCCGAGTCCTGTGCCTGGACTCTTGCCACGATTGGAGGCTGCTTTCTTAGCTTTAAAACATGATTTTTTTCATTTTTTTGCCCTTGTTTGCCAAAAACAGGTCTGCAAGTCGAAATAGGGTTGGAATATTTGAATTATGACAAATTGATAATCAAATTAGGCTCGTATGTTCTCTAAATGCATTAATTTCTCTTTTTTGTTGTAAAACTATGGTTTTTTTTTTTGTTGAGTTTGTGTCAAGTTTTGAGTGCGAGTCCTATTTTGGGCTGCCGAGTTTGCGCCCAGTCCGAGTTTTCAAACTTTGGGTAGCGCCAACATTGATTAGCCCAAAAGGCATGCAATTGAAAGTGAAGGTTTCCATGGGGTGGTGAACATTGTCTTATATTGATCTTCCTTTGCGACACTACTCTGATTATATTCTGAGAAGCCATCAGGCATAGACATCATCTTGGACATTGCCATTGTTTGGAGAATGTGATCCATCATAGGCAGCAGGTAGTTATCTTTTAGAGATGCTTGATTCAAATTCCGAAAGTCCATGCAAATCCTTAATTCTCATTTTTTCTTGCGAATTGGGACCATGTGTGATGACACGTTTCCTCTTATAGTTATTAAGTATTAGTAACAGATTTAATATAATAAATATTAGAGTTAATATTATTTATAATATGCAACGTTATCAAAATAAATTTGAATAATTAATGTAAACTACAACTGTGTGACAATTAAATAGTTAACATAATAAATGGAATAACACCTCCACATAGATTATTCATATTAACACCAAAATCATATAGAAAATATTCCCAATATTGTCGAATCAATCGTTTTTTCAATACTTATTTGAAAATCATGGAGAGGTTGCTATCTAGAATTCAAAGGAATGGTTAGGTTTTTCCCAGCATAAACACCCATGGAGGAACCGGGTTCTTACACAAAACCAACCTGTCTTCATGACATAAACACAACCCTGGCCAGGACACTTCTGGGTGTACGCTGTACCCTGAGTTGGACACACCCCTGTGTGCCCCTTCTCCAAATGTTTCAATGCCCACCTATGACCCTAACCTTCACTCCGTTGTGCCCTTTTAATTTCTCTTTCCTTTTTCTCTTCTCCCCTTTTAATATTCTCCATCCTTGAATGTTTTCCTCATGTCTTAGACAAATGCTTTATATAGTTCTTATGGGGTGGTTTCCAAACCATCACACCCTTTCATAAAGGTTGCCTTTAATAATTATTTAAATAAATAATTATTCTCCCCCTTCTTAAAGAGTGTTTATTCATATTCTTTATTAATATCTCTTTAACCAAAGGATCATAATATCCTTTATTTTTCTATTTCCCTTTTAATTCTAAAGAGTTATTTCATAACTCTTCTCTTGGGAAAAAAGTCACATAACAGTATGTTGGCAATCCAGGTTGAGTGGTGAATGGGATATATTATCCTTGGTTTCAACATCTTATCAATCTCCTTGAAAATAGCATCAGTGACTTTGGGATTGTAAGTCCTTTGTTTTTGTCTAAAAGCAGCTATACCTTCTTTTAATTGTATGTGGTGTTGAAGTTTCCCATCCATGAAGTTCCTTGAGTCGTCATAGCACCAAGCAAAGACTTATACTTAGTCAACAGTGTTATCTACTTCTCCTTCTCTTCGGGTGTACAACACGTACCTGTATATACCAACTTTGGAGACTTAGCATCCCCAATGTTTACTGCCTCATACTCTCCTGAACTATTTACTGATTCGCTCATTTTGTTTTTTATTACCCTATCATGCCAATCAAACAAATCTTCCAAGGACACTAGACCTTTAGGAATCTTGTTCCCTTTTAGTTGAACATTACTATCCACCAACTCTTTCACATCATTTGGGCAAAATTATTTGCACTCATTAATGCTACCCTCGAAAAAAGTACGTGTCAAACATTTCAGCATTGTCCAGGAAAGCTTGGATTTGTTTGTCATTTTTGAACATCTGCCAGTGATTGGTATTGTCAGGGACACTCAACCTGTATATCATCTTGATCTATAGGAACCATTATTAAAATCAGGATGAGATAGTAACAAGGAGGCAAACACTGCTAAGGAATCGGCTTTGGAGTTCATTTCCCTAGGTATGGCTTCTATAGAGAAAGTGTCAAAATTCTCAATACGATCCCATACCTCATTCTGGTAGTGTCTCAACCTTTCATTCTTTACAGTAAAAATCTTGCGTACCTGCTTGACTATCAGTTCGGCCACACTCCAGAGGTGCGAATTGTAACGCCGACAACACACACATACACATATATACATGTATATGTGTATATATATGTGAAAGAAATTGCTAATAAATCTAAATAAGAATGTGTGTGTAATTAAATAAATCTATATGCCAAACCAAGAGTGAAACCTAGACCTGCCAGAAGAAAAGCCTATGAGGGAAGAGAGGAAGAAGCAAACCAACAAAAGGAAGAAAAGGAACACGACCAAGAATGAAAGCAGAACTTTAGAAGAATAAATGGAGAAAAAGAAAAGAAAAGAAAACCAACATAGACTGGAAGGAAAGTTGACATTGATGGAGATGAATGATGGCAATCCTATAAAGCAAATACTCCTGAAGTACAACATTTAGTGGTTTGAGTTTTGATTCAGTGAGTGAGTGCATCTACTTATCAGAGGAATTGAACTGTCTTTGCTCACGCTTAGCCAGAGAAAAAGAACTGTTAGTTGTTTGGAAATATAGAGAATCTTGTTTATGTTCACAACAATTTGGGATTAATCATAGAAAAATTTGTAATGGATGCATCCATTTCGAAGAAGCAGCTTCCTCATGTTCAAGAAGGTTCTTTTGATGAAGATGATCTTGCTTTTGTTTGTGATGAATTTCAGGGCGAATCTAGTGATGATGACATTGAGGAAAGTGCTCTTGATGATTTAGGGATTTTGATGTAGTGCGTAGGTCTTAACCCATAGGGAAGTTCAAGAATTTGATCCATCACTTTTTGAGAATGATTTAAAAATTGCCATTCAACATGGGTTTCAAAATTTTCTTTTCAATCATTTTATGATGGACTTGTTCGAATGTTATTAATTTGTTTCTTAATATGAAATGTGAAATTGCTTAGAAATGTCGGTTCTTTTTTGGGAGGGTACATTTGTCTATAAAACAAGTATATTATTTTAGTCAGACTTAATCACAAATTTTATGGCTGATTTTCTTAATAACTTATTTCTTACAAATCTTATCCTCCATGAATTTGTATGTGGAAACTTGGTTTTAACTAGATGATCATCTGGAATGAATTAATAAAAGGATTATGTCTTGTTCTAAGTGGCTTCTTTTATTCAAGCAATGAAAAACAATCTTGAGAGATCACATTAATTTGCCTGGTGCAGGTTCTAGCTGAAGATATTCCTGCTATTTTATCAGGGCTGTCATTTCCAAAGTCAATGCAGTGGAATACTAAGGTAAGTGCTTGCAGTGAAATTATGGTCGACCATGATTTTTTGATTTCTGTCGATGATACTTTATCTTTTTGTTGGTATTAAAGATTTATTTGTCTTTTTATGTGGAAGCACTTTGGTATTAATTATTGTCAGTTCATTGTTTGTAGACTTATTTTAGCAGACCAATAAGATGGATTCTAGCTTTGCATGGTGATGTAGTGGTTCCATTTACATATGCAGGCATCTTGAGGTAAGCATTTGTTTCTGGGGTGGTTGCTAATTTTGAACAGTAACTATGTATATTTCTGTGTGATCAAATTAATTTCGGACTGTAACTATAATGACTGTCATACTTAACTAGATGTACTGCAATAGCTTATGCTATTTCTTGGTGTTGATTATTAAGTTAAATTTATTTTCTTTTCTGTAATTCTGTTACTGTTGGCATTTCAGTACAGTCACTTTTAAACATTTATTTACTGGTGTGTGTTTAAAAATAAAAATAAACAATATCCCTATCTGTAGGGCGATAACAGTATTGATTTTTTTTTATTAATACCTTTAGTTTTATATTGCTTTTGTACTATGTTGCCAATTCATGGGTAGCCAGGGATGTACTTGTCTTGAATGGGTCTGGCTTCTATAGTTCTGTAACTGTTGGCATTTCAGTACAGTCACTTTTAAACATTTATTTACCGGCGTGTGTTTAAAAATAAAAATAAATAATATACGTACCTGTAGGGCAATAACGGTGTTGAAAATTGTTGTTTATTAATACCTTTAGTTTTATATTGCTTTTGTACTATGTTACCAATTCATGGGTAGCCAGGGATTTACTTGTCTTGAATGGGTTTGGCTATGGATCCAAGCCCAGTATGCCTTGGGTTCGTCCAAGGTTCATACCACTGAACTGAGGTTCATATGGATGAATCTGGAGGAAGAAAAAAATGGATTTTTAGAAAACAATCCCTCCTCAATTCTTCAAATAGTCATGTATCGTCTTGACTTTTTCCCTCTGGAATTTTTCTCAGTTTCCCAAATTGCTTTTGCTGAGATAATGGCAGTTTCTGTGCAGAATGGACTGGTATGCCTACAGATAGTTCAGACTTTGCTATTAAAAAATTATACCTCAGCCTCCTCCCATGTCACTCAAAGCTATTTCACTCCGTCCTTAATCAACTTGGGCCAATTACTTTGAATCACTCTCTTGGAGACAAAAGAGGGATCATGAATGGGAGCAGGAATACAAAAATGCAAGTTAGTGGATTCATCAAGCAAACAATACAACGAAGTATGGATTGGATTCTTATTCAGTTTTTTATGCAGTGACATAGTTTATAATAGTATTCACTAAAGGAGCTCAAATAACTAGATTGTGTATGATGTAATTTTAAATTCTTTATTTATTGTTAATAGATATATTTAATAATGTATATATGTATGTATCATATATATTTATACATCTCAATAAAAATTCAAAAGCGAGATAGGTGTAATAAATGTCATTAAGTAACAAATTCTAGATAACAATAACACTGAATATTTAATGAATGGTAACTCCAACAATAAGTAGGTGTGAGAATTACCATTAGCAATCTAATTGCAAACGACACTTATATTTTTTATTATAAAGCATTGTATGAAGATAAATGAAATAAATTGATTGAGCTTCAACTGTAACTACAATTGCTTATATGACATGCGAGCTTTATTACAAATTATTGTATGTGGTAATTCTATTATTACATGTAACTGATAGTTGAACTGATGATTAAAATCATTAGAATTGATCTTTCAATGCTTATGAATTTCATATGATGAGTTAGATGATTTAAGAATAGCAAATTCCTCAAAAGTTTCCTCATGCTAAATATACTTTTTTGGAAGGGAGCTTGGATGATTATGATGAAGGTTTCATTGCGGCTCTTCTAAGAACTTGACAATTATTTGATGTTCTGAATCCAAACATCTTCCTTGTTGATTTGTGTATTGCCTATCCTTTGCATCATCTCAAGATTTGATTTTGTAATGATTGCACAAAACATAATTACAATTAGAATTGTAATTGACAAGAAATTAATAGAATCACTTGTCTTCCATTGATACCTTTGGATGATGATTCCATTCTTTGATTCTGTGAATTTGCCAAACCTTGATATTCTTTAACACTCCTTTGATCTTGAATCTCAGGAATGCTAGGAAATTTACCATCATTGCCTTCAAATAACCTTTGTCATGACAGTAAAACCACCTTGCAGATCTGCAATGCATAAAAAACGTATCCAAGTTTCTGCGATGAGCTACAAACTTTAAATCTTGGTCCTTTTTTTTATACATAGGCCAATTAATCTTAGAAAAGACACCTCTCTTTATCAAATTCTCTTTTACTTTGAAGGCTAAACATGAGCATTTATTCTTAGCATAGTTTACTTATTCATAGAAAGGAGGATATTAGGAATTTCTGTGCTAATTTTAGTAAAATCCTTTGAAAACTGTACCACCACCATTTGCAAAAGAGGTGCGGTATACTTGTCCAAATCGTAACTTGAAGCTAATTGGGAAATAATAAAGCTGCTGCAGTTGTTTTCTTCTTCTATTTGTCTTTGCATGATTGGTGTGATTTTAGACTTGTACCCAAACCAAATTTTTTGCTTCATTAAGGCATTTTGCTTAAAATGGTCTAAACCTTGTAAAAATGGGGTCAAAACTCAGTTTCTGGGCAAATCAAGTATGGGCTTTTGGTCAGTGTGATGCCAGGAAGATACTGGCAAAATTTGAATTTTTTTGAAAATTAGGGTTTCTGGACCCCGTTTTTAGGTCAAAACCCTAAAAAATAGGAACTTGTCAGAATTGGCTGAAATTAATTTTGATTGGCTTATTTCACATCACTATCACAGTGGTGAAGTCGGTTTTAGTTAAAAGTCAGTTTAAGCTTGGTGGGTAGTTTTCACTTTTTCAGGAGAAAAGTTAGGACCTTCGAGATAGTCAATGGCAGTTGGCTAGTACCAGGTATCAAAATCTAAGCCTAAAACTCAAAGCAGAACATTCTATGGTGAAAGATGCTAAAAAAGTTGCTTCTTGATGGAGGGGATTTTTAGATTGGCAAAAAGTGCTAAAATATTCTAAGTCTGAGAACTTTTTCACTATGTAATGTAGTAGACATTTGCGCAATCAACGTGCAAATCAACTTTACAGTGTCTATACATGTGAAAATGATGAAGTATAGTCATACACACGCCTCGGCAGTCACAACACTTCGACATGGTCTATCTCAGTAGCGGATACAGTGTTTGCAAAGCACAAAATGGTGGAAATCATGAAATTCAGAGCAAATCTATGCCCCTGTAGCCTAGGGGTGCCCTTCCATTTAAAGGTCAAGATTCAACTGCTTTGGATGGAGAATACATTCATTGTTTTATGTTCTCAGTCAACTTTCCAACTAGCTATAGAGCAAGGTCATCTGAATTGCGGAACTCCGGTGAACGAAGGCGGAAGCAGAGGTTACAGAGGGTGTACATATCATAGAGATAGTCAAGAAATGTAGATCTGCGCCCTTGTAGCTCAGGGGCGGCCTTCTTTTTGAAGGCCAAGATTTGGATGCATGTGTGTGCTGATGGATTCAGTCTTTGTAGAATCAGTTTGGCTTTTCAACAATCTATCAAGTGGAGGCGTACCTAATGCAGAACTCCGGTTATCAGTGTCAGAAGTAGAGATTGCTAACTGGATACATGTCAACGAAGATTGCCAGTTCATGGTTTGTGCGCCCTTGTAGCTCAGGGGTGCCCTTGGATATGACTCCCCAGATGAATGAATTTCCAGTTGAGATCTTCCTGAGATCTTTTCCAGTTCAGTCCAGCTTTGTAATGCACTCATTTGCAAGACGATCCCACATTCTGACTAATCGTGACAGAGGTTCCACCAAGCATGTAAAACAGAGGATGGTGAAGCGTAGCTACACAAGCTGCACATCTGTAGGCTAGGGGTGCCTAGCCTTTGGGCTTGCCAAATGGGGTTATTTGCAATTGTAGTCTTCACAAGACTTGTGTGCAATTCCTCTGGCTATCCAACGAGTCCAGTCGTCAGCCTCCAGGATTTGGCGAACGCTCGTACGTGTGAGGTCAAGGTGACGATGCTGTAAAGTGGAGGTGGTTGAAGACAGTTCAAAAAATGACCGAGTATAAACTGGAATTCTCCTTGAAAATGGCGCCCTTCTCTTTGAGGCCTTAGAAGCAGTTTTCTAGCTTTGTCGTCTCCAGAGACATCTCTTGTAAGTTGACTCAACTATGCAGAGAGAGAGATGGCGCGCAAAACGGAGCACTCCAGCTCTCGATATCAAGGGTCAAAAAATGGTGTTCAGATGAAAGTCACACTTTTGTCAAAATGGTATTTTTGCTTTAACAAGCCAGGGGCGCCCATCCTTTTGGGGTTCTTGATTTGGTTTTTAGATACCTTATATACAGTCATTGGATGCAAAGTACTTCCAATCATGCAATGAATCTACTATTCAATCAACAAGGTTCATCATTCACCGTCAACGACAATTTGAAGCATCAGAAGGCAATACGAAGAAATGGCTAAGTTTGGAATTAGTGCATCAATTTAATTAGAGGCGCCTAATTTTCTAAGGTGTCAGATGTTGATTTTAGCAGTTGCAGCTCCTAGCAGACATTTCATCCTCGTCATGCAAGCTTCGTAGTGGATATCTCAGCGCAATCGCAGGCTCATTCAGTCAGCCAGAAATCAGAGCTGAACATGGTCAGTTGTAACTTTGCAGTCAACTATAAAGTAGGAGATACTCAAAAATCTCATAACTCTTGCAAATAGACTCCTACAAGGTCAAATTTCGGCTTTCTAAAATCAGTCAAGTTTGTTGGGCACATTTAGATGCTATTTTTAGCAAAATGATTAAAATAACATTTTTGCATGCAGAGCATTAAAAAGTGATGAATTTCTTCAAAGAGATAAATATTCGTGCCTCTTTTTAGTTTGCATGTTTTAAATTAAATATTATTTTTCTCTGAGACTCAGAGACAGTGGCAATTCAGCTGGTGAAGGGCCAATCAAATTCTTCCTTCACAGTTAGGGTTTGAGCTTGCAGTCTTGCTTTTGTGGTACACTTTTGCCCTAGTTATGCAAGCATGGCATTCATCATTTCATTCATCTAGTTTGAGCAGTGGTGAATTCTTTCCAAAGTTGGGCGAATTTCTTCAGCAGTCAATTGTGAAGGCATCAAAAATATTCTTTTGCAGGTACAAGTCCAGATTCATCAGCAGAATTCAAGGCAGAGTGGCGATTTTGACAAAAGAAGATAATAAATAAATAAAAACTAAAAAACATCTTTCTTCTTCTCTAAAATTCTTCCATCTTCTCATCTTAAATTCTCTCGCATGTTTGAAGAATTGGCGTTTTTGGAGAAACAAATCATCTGGGTTGATTTAGAATTGCTTCCTCAGTAAAACCCATGTGCTAGAATTTTCAGGGAAAATTTGTTCCAGAGCATTAGTTCTTGAGGCTTTGATTTTCTTGATTGAAATTCCTTTGCATGGTGGAGTAGAAGTTGATATTTTTCGAATTTGACATTGAGGGTTGTGTTAGAATCATCTTCTGGACAAAACCCATATCTCAGATTATCTCAGGAAAAAATGTCCTCACAGCGCCTCAGATCTCAACTGAAAACCTTTTGCATGCGGGCCTAAATCAGATTTTTTCACAATTTTGACATTGTGGGTCATCTTAGAATTTGATGCTACACAAAACCCACATCTGAAATTTTTTTGTGAAAATTGCCTTCCGACAAGCTATTTTTAGCCTCATTAGGAGAGATTTTTGGTTTTTTGGAGAAGTTGTCAGAATATAGCCATGTTCACAGTCAACAAGCGAGTTTTTCAGGATGCAGTTCACACAAAATGAATTCAAGACCAAGTCAGTCTTAATTCATGATCTCATCAGAAAAGCTGAAACCGATTTGTATCAAGTGCATCTGAAAGGTTGATAGGCGTAGTCACTCAAGTTCACATGGTTTCATGCCTCGTATAGCTGATTGTCTTCCAAGGCCAGTTTAGAGGGTTGATATTGTTGGGTTTCTGCGTATGCAGCAAGTTCATTTGCATTTCTCACAACCAAAGTGTTCGCAGTCAAACTTTGCGGTTTCATCATGCAACACTCTTCCGTAGAGAAAAGCATGAAAAACGTGAGAAGCGTCAAGCTGCAGAAGAAACAGTGGCCATCACTTCAGTTACAGAGCCGCCAAAGTTACCAGTCAGTGAAGTGCCTGTTTAAGTATGCAGAGATTTCCAGGTTTGTTTGAGTTACTGACAAGTAGTGAATTGACAGTTGAGACATGTGACAACTTCTAGATGGTGATGCAGTCACTAACCTCGTGGAGGGGTTACTTTGCTCGAGATCAGGGCCAGTGAACTTCAGTTCAGGGCATCCCACCTTTTCCAAGATAGACATTAGACACGAGTTAAACTCGATGTCTCTTTCCGAGTTAACTCATTGTTCCTTTTTTGCACGCCATGTCTTTCTTGGAATCATCTTTGTATAGTTGGAGTTATTAGTTAGTTTCATTTCAATAAGGATGTGCATGTTGCACATGTCCATTCTGTTGAGTCTTGTTTCAGTTAACTGATGGTATCTTTCTAGTTAACGGTGTAGTTACATTCAATTAGGTTTAGGAATAAAGATCTCGCGTGCTGCGAGACTCTAAGTTGACTCAAGGTGATTTTAGGGTTGCCTACACTTTTGATGTCTATAAATAGGAGCTCTTTGCTCATTTGTAATTAACTTTTCTTTGTGATAGAGAATTGCTGCGTTGTCGGCAACATGCCTATTCTCAAGATTGGTTCACTCTTGTAATTTAGAACTTTTGCTTGATAGCATACATGCTATGCCCACCTTGCTTGTAGTATTGCCATTATTGTATTTGTTCATGAGCATTTGTTTTGATAATGAATTGTTATGCCACTCGGGTTCCATGCAATTATTATGGTGAATGCTTGTCTTGGTTAGATATAGTGGCTAGTTTGATCGTAGATTGTACGCGTGTCTCGCCTATGCAATTTACTGTCCTAGTTAGCTATCTTTTATGTTTTGTTATCAATAGGCCTATTCAAACTGAGCAAATAGTTGTGCCCACCTTGCCTTCATGTTGAGAGTTTGTACTTAAAGCTTATCGTGTCATGTGTGTGTTAATTAGCTTATTCAGCCGAGCAAATAGTTGTGCCCACCTTGCCTTCATGTTGTGAATCTGTACCTGACTTATCATATAAAAACCATTCCCGCTTCTTTTCCTCATGCTCTGTTTTCTTGAGGAAATTGGATAGATTAAAGTATTTAGTTTTAGTTGTAGTTAAGATTTGCAAAACCAAAGAAAACCCTTCGCTGCAGCGTCCTTGGTTTCCTTAACCTTGTGCCTCTCACAGCTGAGACGAAAAAGATAGGTTTAGATTACTTTACTTTCAGAACGTATACCAACAAAAGAGGGAGCTTCCCCTCCTAATTTGCAGAGCACTCATCACGTAGTGTGCAAAGCTGTCCGTACGAACTTACACTCCAGAGGTGTTAGTTCTTACGCCAACAAGACTTAGGTTTTTTTTAAAACAAACAAAAACCTAGGTGGAATTTCTTTTGGTTAGAAATAGTGAGGATTTGATGTTGGAGAAAATATTGTGATAAAATAATGGAAATAGTTCCACATGTTGACCCTATTGGGGGTCTTGTCCCCTAGATCTCTAGAAGGGGCACTACCCCTTGACTCAACTAGGGGCTTGTTGGTTGAAAATTTTGTATACTTGGAAAAGCGTACAAAATTGTGGTTTCAGCCACAGTATGTCAGATAAAACTCTTCTAATTAAGGGAAGGCTCCCCCTTTGCTTTCTATTTTAACAATTTAGAAATTAACTCTAACTATAAATCTATTCTAAATCTGGGTGAAACCCTCTCTTGTTCTCTTTTTTCAGAAAAAGACACTTATTCTTTTCTCTTATTTCAAAAAAGAATCACAGCTGAAAGCATAAATGATTGATGAAATAAACAAATAAAGAAACAAAGTTTTCATAAAGGCACAAAGTCCTTCGTTGCTCCTTCGGGACGGGAAAACAAATTGAAAGCACAAAGTCTTTGACAACTTACTCTCCTATCAACCTTTTTAGATGATATTCTGGTAACAAGTATAGTATGTAGCAACTCAAAGTCTAATTACATGATGCACTTTTTATGCACAAACATATAAAATAAAAGCAGCACAAAGTCTGCAAATTACCCCCTTTGCTTGAGCATTCTACAATAGATTCAAAAGTGAAACAAATCAAAGTCTGCAGTATCAAATCTAAAACCAATCTAAAACTCCAAATGCAATAAGCAGCTCAAAGTCTGCAAAATTCAGCTTGAATCCCTCTTATATAACTCCACAAAACTCACAATCAATATGCAGAAAATGTCATGACATAACACCTTGAATCAACACAAAGTTTGAAAGCAATTTGCCTCTTTTAATTGACTGTAATTTGATTTGCATCTAAGCTCAAAGTCTTAGAGTGCACATACAAACTGACAAAATTTTGTTGCATTGCAAAAAGATAGATATTACAATAGACCCCTCAAGTATTTATAGGAGAAAGGCCTTGAGAAAAAGGTGGGAGGATCCCAACAAACTTGAGAAATTCTCTCAACCACTAATTAATTGGAGTTCACTTATTCAACATTACAAGTCCTATTGTAATCTGACTTGTAATGTAATTACATGTAATTACAAGTTACAACTTTGCAAGTGATATGATTACTTGCAATTACAATTTTTGACATTTCATGTAATTTGTCAAAAAGAAATTACAAATACATAATTGAAACTATTTTAAGTGTCTGAAGACACAACTTGAAGTACATCATCCTTGAATGGGTCTTCATGTTGCTGTTTGGAAAACATTCTTCCATCTCTATCTTGAAAGCATTCTATGCTCAATCATGTCAGTTATTCAACTCCTTGTGTTGCTTTGTCATGTTATTGTTCTTTCTTTGTATCATTCTCCAACCTTGGAATTTGCTTGAAAAATAAGGCCCATGCCTTATATTATTGATTTGGTAGGTCATGTGTGCAAACAAGAGTAATGAGAATGAGACAAAGGGGCTGCAAAAGTGAGGTCAAAGCTCAATTTCGGGTTTTTCAAACTAAAAAACAAGTGAAAATAACATAAAAAGGCCAAATCGGGTTTTTAAGAACACTTTGCAATCAAGTGTCAATTTCTGGATTGAAACTGTGTTAGTTTTTTACATCATGGACTGTGGAAACTTGATGCTTTTAACACTTTGCAAGTTAAAATCTCATCCCTAAGCAAATTGGGCTTTTTAGACCCTTAAGCAATTTCACTTTTTCAACTTATGACTAAAATCGGACTTTTTGGAGCTCTCAACAACTTTTTGATGAAAGGTCGGACTTTTTGGAGCATTTAACAATCTCACTTTATGACTAAAAGGCAAATCGGACTTTTTAGAGTTTTTATCAATTTTACTTTACTCACTTAAAGCCAATCGGAGTTTTTGGAGCTCTCAACAACCTTTTCATGAAGGGTCGGACTTTTTGGAGCATTTAACAATCTCACTTTATGACTAAAAGGCAAATTAGACTTTTTAGAGTCTTTCAACAATTTTACTTTTTCACTTAAAAGCAAATCAGACTTTTTAGAGCTCTCAACAATTTCTGTAGTGAACCTTACTAGTTCTGTTATCAAAATATTGATTATAGGCTCAAGGTATTTTGTCAAACACTTGTCACATGACCAACCAGCTTGCTGGTCTGTGTTCTCAGTCCAATGTTATTGCTTGAAAATGACATTAGAGTACTCTAAATGCTTGTAAATGATCACTACAATGACTAAGCAATTATCTAAATGCATAAGTGATTTTTTTTTGCCTTTTCCAATGCACATATATGATGTCTACTTTCAAAAATGCACCTACAGCCAATTGACAATTTGTCAAACAATTGGCATGCAAACTAACATGCTGATAATGAGTGCCAAAGATGACGTTACATTGATCATTTGTTATGCAACTTATATCTCCTTTTTATTGATTGACAACTCAAGTACAAAGCTGATAGGAGTAGCCAAGATTCTTGGCTTTACAATGAATGCTCAAATACAATACTAAATCTGATCAAGATTGTTCACTTTCAGCAGCAACACTAATTGACTTAGAATGACTATGCGACTAATTTAAAAAGCAAGTCATGAGATTGTTTTATGACCTACAATCACAATGCCAAGAGTGCTGATCAAATTAGCAAGGACACCAATATGCAGGTATGTATCTAAATGCAAAATAACAGACATAAAGAACTTGATATGAGAAGTCTGCCAACAAAGACTGATCTAATCTCCTTGAATACTGTAGCAGTACTGCAGCGGCACTATTCATGGGTACTGTAGCATTACTGTTCACGCATTACTGTAGCAGCAATTAATATTTAAAATCTGGTATAGAATGGCTGCCAAGAAAGAATCTCTAGGTCTGCTGTAGATATCCCCTTCCAATCCTTCAAACCCTAGATGAAATTCCTCACCTTTAAGCACAAATAGAACCTCCGTACGAAGTCCCCTTGAATGCCAAATTCAATGGATATTTCACCACCTCAAATGGCTGCAACAATGGAGAGTTAACGTTTTCCAATGGTCAACTGATTCAGAAACCCTTGGCTTCCTCTCTCAGACAAAAAACTCATCAACACCAATGCTCAATTGAATGCCTCCAAAATAACCCTAAGTGAAATATATAATCTCTCTTGAAAAGTTCGAACTTCTTCAAAAAGGCATTTAATAACATTAAAATGTTATTTATTTGCATTCTTTTAATATTTCACTCAAAACTTAGGAATTGGCCATTAATAATTAATTCATTAATTTGGCCCCCTTTTAATGACGTTTTGACCCTGAAGTTATAACTTAAAGTTATAACATAATATTATAATCTTTTTAAATAATTAATGTTTATTTAAGCCAAATAAACATTAATATCCATGAATACTCATTATCTTTGAGTGCCATCTGAACTGGGAGCTAAGCTGATGGAGCTGCATACGACCACACACCTTACTAAAAATAGTAAGGGTCCCCCTCAATGAAATTTTGACTTACTATAAATAGTAAGTAATGCATACGGAGCCTTGTGAACGCCAAATGAAAGCCAAAGTTGAATGTCACTGAACACTGGAGATGATACAAACCTCAAGAGACCCTCTAACCATTCTCATTAGCCTACGAGGGTCAGAATTATAGGCTAATCTCCTCTGACAATTGATGTCAACTAGAAGGGGACATTACAATTTCACTTTTTCACTTAAGAGCAAATTGGACTTTTTAGAGCTCTCAGTAATTTCACTTTTTCGCTTAAGAGCAAATCGGACTTTTTAGAGCTCTCAACAATTTTACTTTTTGAACATAACATGTAAAGTGAGTAAAAAGTTCCTACACTTGTAATGGAGTTAAATATTTCCTACAACTCACTTGCAAGTTATCCAAAAAGTTCCTACAACTTGCAAGTTATTGAAAAAGTTCCTATTATTGACTTGCAATGAAGGCAAAATGTTCCTACTTGCAATGAAGGCAAAGAGTTCCTATTTGGAATGATGCCTCAAAAACCCGAAATTGATCCTAAACATAAGAAAAAATGACTCAAAGACAAGGCAAATAAAGTCGGAATGCGATGAAATTTGAAGCAAAGATTCAAAATGACCCAAGGAATAATTTCCATTTTTGAAATAGAGATTTTTCACCTCGTAAAACGTGCCTTAACACAAAAAGATACCTACTTGCAATGGTGATCAAATATCCCGAAATTGGACAAGACAAGGGGAAAAACATGTCGAAATGCTCCCAAATTTCGCACAAGGCAAAATAGGAAGGAGACCAATGATTGCACAATTCAATTGAAGAATTTTGGTACCTCGAAATGCGTGCCATATAGTTTTATGAAGAAATTTTAGGCAAAATTTCATATGGGTTGTCCAATTTTGAGAATTCAAAATTGAGGATAATAGGGCTTGTCCCTTAGAGTCCTACCAGCTACTGTTTGCAAATCAAGGTCCTTGGTACCCTTGTCCAACCTGTGCTATTTCAAAACTTCATGAAATTGTGGAAAAAACACAATTTTAAGCTCAAATTCCTTGCTAATTGACTACTTCCTTGGAAACATCTAGTAACACCTTGTAAAGGTCAACCTTTTCCGGCAAAATCTAGTTACAAATATTTCTTACGCTTTTGTAGATTTTTTTGTTTTGTTTCAGAAGTATCTTGACATGAAACTATGAGGGCGTTTATTTCTATCTACTTAGCTTAGAGTTGTTGTCTTAAATTCATGTAGGATTACTCCAAGCAACCTGTTATATATCTTTTTCTGATATGATGTCAGTGCTAGTTCTAATGTCAATTGAAGTGTTCCGAATAACCTGTTCTAAATATTGTTATTGTTGAGAAAACAACATTTGGAGGTATGCACGGAATAGAATCTCATTGTTGTCACTTCTCAATATAATTATTTGTTTCGTTTCAGGTTAACTATATGTGTACAATTGAATTTTTTGTCTCTCACCTTGCCAAATAAATAGTAGTACAAATATTTTAAGCAAAAAGATGTTTCTATTATATTAAAATAGACATAATGAAACATTCTTTGATGGTTTCATAAACAGTTATTCTATTGTACTTTGCATCTATGCCTAACATCCTCACACAGTAAAGTGCATAAGCATTGGTGTTTTAATGAACATCTGATAGCTCTCAATCATAAACATATAATAATTTCTTTCATCTTGATGTTTAGTGGACGATTATCTCATGGCCTTCGAATGTCTTCATCACCTATTATTGAGGTAATGATTTGAATTTTTAATTTATGAAACTCTGAAATGTTTATTTGATGATGTTTTTTGTTAGAATGATAATAAATTTTTTAACGTTCTTAAATTGAGCTTATGCTGAATTCTTTTGATCATAGTTCACCAACTCAAACTCGGCAAGTTTGCAAAAAGTAGAGAATAAAAAAAAACTTAAATTTCATGATTTTTTAAATTTTAAAAAAATTAAAAATGCAAAATACAGTAAAATCACATGAATTTGTAAAATAATAATAATAAACATGCAAACACTGAATTTATAGAGGTCATAAGTAGTTTTTCCATCATTTATAGAGCTATAAATGTGTTCAATTCACATCATAGTGTCACATGGTTATAAGTGATGTGTCCATATTAGTGTTTTGCAAATTTCATATGTGGAAAGCATGGGCCCAAAGCAAATTTAATTTTGTGCTTTTAAGAAAATAAAGTTGGGGTTTGGTCAAGGGGCAGCACACTTGGCAGATACCTTCTTGTGATACATGGTGGGCTTTAGTGGCAGAGCCTTCACTGCCAAGCCCAAAATAATGCCTTCAAGATAGCATGGACCTTCACAGCGCATCACATTTTTTAAATACAGCTTAAAAACTCTCTAAATTGCACAAATATATTTGCATGGGTCAGATTTGCTTAAAAAGGCAAAAAATTCGCATTTTTACTGCATTTTGGTCATGTTTTCATGTTTACTCATGGGTTTGGCAAGTTTGGCAAGTCCATAAGGTGTAATCACAATTACCCACATCAAGTCTGCACTGTGGACCCAAAACAACTTGGCCAAGTCCTTGAGTTTTAAATCGATGCTTTTGATCATGGATTATGGATTTTCAGTAGAATAATAAATATACATGCCTCACTAAAAGTTATTTGAGCCATAGTGTGAACAAAATTTTGAATACATTTAAGAGAATTCATTTATTTATCAAATATATATAGCTGCTGGCAAGCAATTATCATAGCATCTTATTTATCTCATTGTGTTTTGTACTCAAATGTCAGGAGAGAATAGCTTATACTGCAGATTTTAAAGTTCTAAAGAAAAAATGCCATTATAATCAAAATTAGAGATGTTTTTGTTTCTACATTGATTTAGAGTCCCATTAAATATAGATTTTCCTGTGTACTGTATTTCTTTCAAACATTAAGAAAATGGAGTTCGCTGAGGTTTGACATCGACACTGTACTTGCTTTGATTGGTAATCTGTAATAACCACCCTTTTTTTGTTTTGAAATTTAACACATTAGCTTCAGAAATAGAAAGTAAGTAAAGCAATTTCCTTCCACTTTCTGATCACCAAGTTCCTGATGTGGGTGAGGTAAGAGCATACGGTGGTAAGGATTATATTAAATTCAACTACTGAAAGTAAACCACTTGTTCAGTGGGGTGAGTAGAGCACATCCACTTATGCAGTGGATAGGTTAATACAATAATGAAAAGTAAATTAGCTCTTCCACTTTTCAATGGTGAGAGAAGTGCCGGAGACCACTTATTCAGTGGGGTGAGTACAATACCACTTATGCAGTGGGGTAAGAAATGAAACCACTTATGCAGTGGGGTAAGTAGCAAATAAAACTAGAGCAAGTCATTGATGGTACTACCATTTATGTTACATTAAGAACTTTCAAAATATGATTCCAAACAATTACATCACTGCTGTTTTGACTGCAAATATGATAGAAATATGAAATGACACCCCCAAATGAACCCCAATTGCGATAACAAGATACCCAAGCAATATAATGAAAGTATACCTCAGGAATGTGACCCAATGAAGTCTGAAACAGGTATGAAATACTGTTGCTGTAGGTCTGATGCACAAAGTCAGCAAGTATTCAACTAGCACACCACCCAAGGAGCTCACCAAAAATCAAATTTCACCCCAAAATTGTTCGCAAAGGCGTAGAGAGGTCTAGGTGCCACCATGGATGCTCAACAAGGCAGGAAAAGTGGGGCGATTCCCCCTAGAAACACCACTCCCCCTTCCAAAATGGTACGGCTTGCATATGGGGCGATTTGCTCCTTAAAAATCAGAAACTTCCGTTAACAATCTGCAATCACACCCTTCCTAGTTGCCCAATGTAGAGAAAACCAATGGTCCAATACCCAAAAGACAATTGTACAAACTTCAATCTGCACCAACAAATGATAGGTACGGCCTGTACTTGCAATGGTATGGACCAACAAGGGAAACTCTATGAAAAATTCACACTTGGATCTGCAACTCACTGGATTAGCATAGCAAACAGTAACAAACATATCTCCTCAAAATACCTCATATTGAAAAGCAATGAAAATAAACTTTACCATCCAGTGGTGATCCTTGTATGGAACCACACCAGTCCAACCATGGAATGTATAAGTTAGGAGGTATTATCCACAACATGTCAAATTGTGATATTGCTATTAGCATTCAACCGTTTAGTTATACGAGTCAAACTCATTGACCCATTTTTCATGAGTAATGGTTCGCAAGAACCCATATCTCATGATAATGAATGGTCCACTTAGCACTCATTGCACCTAGGTGATGCTCACAGAGGTGAAGCATTGGGCCTTCTCGGGAGGTCACCCATCCTAGTACTACTTTAGCTCAAGTGTGCTTAACCACAGAGTTTTCCCCAAGGTTAAGCCCACGTAGCTTGCAACCCCATTTGCAAAACCTTCATCAAGTGTTGTGCCCTTCACACAAGGGCACAACACTTGATGAAGGTTTTGCAAATGGGGTTGCAAGCTACGTGGGCTTAACCTTGGGGAAAACTCTGTGGTTAAGCGTGCTTGAGCTGGAGTAGTATTGGGATGGGTGACCTCCTGGGAAGACCCAGTGCTTCACCTCTGTGAGCATCACCTACATGCAATGAGTGCTAAGTGAACCATTCATTATCATGAGAGATGGGTTCTTGTGAACCACTACTCATGAAACATGGGTTTGACTCGTATAACTACACAGTTGAACCCTAATAGCAATATCAGACTATGGAATGTATTTCAATTCCAAAAATAGAACAATCCTTGAGAGATTTTGTCCTCAAAGACTTGGAGAATCCAACACCAAATTGGTAGCACTTCCTTATCAATTCTCAACATGAGCAAATGAGCTCCTCAACGCCTCCTTATATAGCTTTTGGAGCGAAATATTACAATTTTGAAATAATAAGATATTTCACTTTTCCCACTAAATACCTTTTAAAATACTAATATTCCCCATTATATGCAACAACCCCCTTCTCTCACCTAGGCACCCAAGTTTGAGGTATTTTTGTCTTTTCGAAAAGTCATATCACTTAAGTTATGAAATAATAATTAAACATTACAACTTAAGTGAAATATTAAAATATTTTACCCCAAGTGATGAGAAATTCCGAAACACCTCGAAATCGAGTTCTGATTGCACCAATGTGATACTGAGGCATTGGATGAATAAATGAAGCCATTTTGGTGGCTTACTAAAAATAGACGTGCTCTTCAAGAAGTTTGGAGAACACCCAAAAATTCCAAAAACACCATAGGGATTGTCTTTCAGACCAGTATCATCTACTGAGCTCAATGCCAATAATAGAACTGTAATGTCCCTTACCCGAACTTGCCCTAAAATCCATTTGTTGATTAGGTTTAGGGTTTCTTCCTTCCAAATGAATGTTCTTTTTAATGAAGTAATCTTGGTTTGAAATCTGCATTCACCATATTAACAACATTTCCACAAACAAATATATCCATTAGCATTAATATCTAGAGATCCAAAATATAAGCATAATCATAAATGTAATTTTAACAAGCAAGAGGAGTGCCTTGTATGGATCTTGCCCTGAAGCCTTTGTGTTGGGCACGGGAGGTTGCCTCTCACAATCCTCCTTTCCCAACGGCTTAGTCCCTGCCTATCCCCATACAAGTCAGTACCTCAAAGACACTTGCCCTATTAGGACAAGGTGAAGTCCTACGATCCAAGGGCCTACGACCTACCACCCCTATAATGGTGTATTTTCCTACGGTGGGACCCCCACCTCTCTATGTCTAACCCGTTCCTTGGCCTACGAACATGAGAGGGGGGTTTTTAGGCTCTCCACTTGGACTCTACTTCACCTGCCTAAGAGGGTACCAATCATAGAGAAGACAATCTTTACACAATCAGATATATTTGCATTCATCCAAGATCTATTTCATGCCTATAATCAAATACATTTTCATGTATCAATGATTTTTTTAAGTTCATCATTTCCTAAAATGATTCTCATTATGATAAGATTAAAGAAAGCATTATATCAATAATCAGATTAGCAATATCTATTTCTTATATTCAAAATATGCTAAATATTATTGCTAAGTGAATACATCACTTGAACTGCTGTCTCTCCTTATTCCTTAATTGTCTTCCTTGAACCTTACCTTTATAGGATAAAAACATATATAAATAAATATTATTCTATTCATTTTTATATTAAAAATCATGATTACTTTTAAGACTCAATAATTGCGGCAAGCACGATTATGCAATATATAATTATAAAAATAATTATTCTTTATTTGTATCAATTAGTATTCATATATATGTCTATTCATATATTATTCATTATTCATTATTCATATGTTCATTTATATATTATTACTTATTCAATTATTATTCTCTCCTTATATTAGTATTTATATATATTCTTTATTCATTTCCTATTACTCATTATAAAATTCGTCTATATTTATGTATATATAATTATTAATAATCATATAAATAATCATCCTTGCATGATGATTGCATATAAGTATTTAATATTCCAAAGATATTACTTACTAAATATATTCACATTCCTGATTTCTCCATCGATCAGAATATGCTTTATATATTTTTTTTGTTTCTTTATTACTTGCTGTCCCCTTCTTATAATCTCCCTCTTCTCAGAAATATTTTCTCATATTTTATTTCATTCCATACGATTCCCCCACTTGATCAATGCCTTTTGGTCTTGATTTAATTCTCCTTTTATAGCCCGCTTACCAAGAGTCTTCTCCTTGATTTGGGACGTGCCTTTTAGTTTAGTCTAATGTATTTATCATAATCTATTTTCTAATTCCCAGGTTACTGCCTAATGAACCGTTGCATTTACTAAGTTGTTGTAGGGATTTTAGGAATCAATGCCTCTTTTAGAGAATCGATGCCTCCTCTAGGGATAGGTATAAGTAATCTGTAGTTTATTATTTGTTTATTTAATTTGTCATAAATCAGATTAGAGACTAATTATTATTTGTTTATTAGTTATCAGCATTTTTCATTATTATTTTATTTTATTTGTGATTTCTTTTATTATTATAATAATTTCAAATATCTATTGTTAATATAATTATAATTTTATCTATGATGATTATAATTAGGATAATAATAGTTAGATGGCAATTCCTTATATTTATTTGGTTTTGTTATTTCTATTTCGATATTTCATACTTGGTGTTACAGTTCTGATTATAATAATTGTGATAATAATATCAAATATGTTATTATATTCAATGGTTATAATAATATTATCCTATGATTATTTATATTAATATTAAATTGCTAATATTTCTTTATAGGTTTTTTAATATATATTTTGTTATTCATTTTATTTTTTTCATTTGTATTTCAATACTTTATATTTTAGAATTCCAATTTTGGGGACATGACAAGAACCCAAGAATTGTTACCACTGCATCCTCCAAGAACCTTACATTCCCCTTGCCTTAGCATTTAGCCTATGGGAACTCTGAAAATGGGCTAATGGTCATTGAACTGATTAGGCTTGAGAAAGGGACATTACAGTCCTCCCTCCCCAAAATTGTTTGTCCCCAAACAATTGCAAATTTGGATGCTACAATATTTGCTCATTCTCCCAAGTGACATCCTCAACTGGTAAGTTCTTCCATTTGACCAGTTATTCTTTGATGGACCTTTTCCTCAATGTGGGCTCCCTAAAATCTATCATTGCTTTAGGAACTAGCACAAGCTTCCCTTTCTCATCCAAAGGGGGTAACTTTGTAGAAGCAACAACATTATGTCCAAGTTCCTTTTTGAGGCATGACACATGGAAGACATTATGCACCTTGGTACTGTCTGGTAGCTCCAACTCATAAGCTAGTTCTCCAATCCTTCTGAAGACTCTGAATGGGCTATAAAAACGTGGCTTTTGCTGGTTGGAAATTTTGTATACCTTGAGGGTATGCAAAATTGTGGTTTCAGCCACAGTGTGTGAGTATAATACTCTCCTAATTTAGGGAAGGCTTCCCCTTTTCTACTAACTAACTAAAACTAATATGGGTATGACAACAACCTTTCCTCTTTTTTCAGGAAAGATTATATTCTTTTCTCCTCACAGGAAAGTAACAACAATCTTTAAGAAAACAATTACAACAATTTAAATTGAGATCGAGAGAGAGGAAATGAAGTTTCTTGAAAGCACAAAGACTTTTGCCACCTCCTCCGGGATGAGGAACAGTCACCAAGCACAAAGTCTTGAGTATCTGAAATCCTATCTACCCTTTTTAGAATGATAACCTGAGAACAATATGCAACATATAACAGCGCAAAATCTGCAAGTATGGTGCACCTACGAATCACTTTAAATGGGAATAACCTCAAGCACAAAGACTTGCAACTCTTCTTATCTTCTAATCATAAATCAAACTAATTCAATCTTCAATATTTACAGCACAAAGTTTGCAAATATTTGGAGTGAAGCTCTTCTCCATAATCTTCTAGACCTTCAAATAATCATAAAGAAATGCGCCAAAATGACACAAGAACACAATGGGCACAAAGTAGGATCTCAAAACAGTCTGAAATTCCAGCTCCTTGATATTATCTGAAAGGGAACAATTTATAACTATAAAGCTTAAAGTCTTTATGAGTACAAAATTCTGTAGAATTTACTTGCTTGCCAAAAAGATGATTTTTACAATGGACCCCCTCAAGTATATATAGGAGAGGAGTCTTGAGAAAAGGGTGGGAGGATCCCAACTAACTTGAAAAATTCTCTCAACCACCATGACTTATTACAACTACAGTCCTAATCTAACTCAACTTGTAGTTGCCTTACATGTAATTACATTTTACAAAAATGGAAGTGAAAGAAACACTTGCAATTACAAAATTTGTTTTTACATGTAACTTGTCGAAAACAAAATACATAAAATAAAGAGAAAGTATCATGAGACACTTTTTATTCCATTTCATTTTTGACTTTGAAGGACTAGAAATTGTTGATGGCTCTTTGCAACTCATCAGGATCAGGACCCGATGTATTCCTGACAACTACAATAGTCTTAAGAATCACATCAAAATACCTCACTGTTGCTTCTTTGTGTTCTTCAAGGACAATTTGCATTCTATCAAAGATCATTTGATAACTTACAAGCCTACGGATCGAATCCACAAAAAACTGCTTTGATTCTAGCTCTTGGTGAAGATTTGATGTCATTTTAGTAATACCCGCATCTGATGCAAGCACCTCTCCTTCCTGACGTAGAATCTTGCAAGACATTTTATCAAAATTAGAAAGTATGTCCTACTCAACTTCACCACTCATTTCAAGTGTAGCCTGAACATCTTTGAAGAGGTCTTCAACAACTAATGACTTGTTTGTCATAAGTTGTTCAAATTCTATATATTTCTCTCTACCAGGTATTATCATATTGCTGCACAGAATTTCTAGCTTGGTCTGATCCATCTCATGCCAAATCTTTAAATCTTTTTCAATTGAACTTAGACTTTGCTTGAAAGCTTCCAAAGTCTGATTCAACTTAACTGTTGTTGCTCTAACATTGCTCAAAACATGCAATGCCTTCTCAATCACTTGAGTACCTTGATTAATCAACTGATCTACTCAAGAATCAACTGCCTTGGCCTTTTGGGCAACCTTCTCCAATTGCTTAATTGATTCTTCAGATGTAGAAGAGGTCAATGGATTAACTTGCTCTGAAGAATTTGTTATTTTTTGAATCACTGTGATGAGCTGTAAATTCTTCTCTTTGAGCTCACTCTTCTTTGAGAGTAACTCATCGTACTTCTGAAGTAATGAGGCTACTGAATCTGTGGCATCATGCATGAGACCAGAATGTGTTTGTTTACAAGTTCAATCCTAGTAAGCCTATAATCTGTCAGCTGCATCTCTTCAGGTGGATTCTCAACCAATGGCTTAGCTACTTTTGCATATTTCATTTTGTTTTCATCTACCACCACTTGCGAGACTTTCTTCGCCTTCTTAGCAACTTTGGGCTTAGGTTTCAGAAGCGGTTGGAAATCAAAAATATTAGGAGAGAACTCCTTCTATTGGGTGTAATTGAACTCAGGCATGGGGGTAGTTCTAATGAGTTTACATTGGAGACTTCAACTATGGTTTTTGAAGAAACAGGCTCTACCTGTACCATAGTTGTCACCTTAGGGGAAGTTTTTGTCTGAATGGCAACAAGCCTTTGCTCAGGTGGTAACACATGACATACTTCTGCCATGAACCTATCAAAACTCAAAGCAAAAGTATCCACCTCAGGAAAAGAAACACTGGACATGGCCACATAGGAGGGATTCACATAAAAAAATGCTCTCTAGATTTCTATGAGAAGTCTTAGTAGGTAACTCCATACTAGCACCAACAGATGTACTAGGTTCAATAGGATCCACAAATATAGTGGAGAAAGAATCCACATCGGTGTCAATATCCATGGACATTTGAGGAATAGCTGTATGAGGAAAATCTGAGTCTACTGAAGGGGGTGATTCTGCTGTGTTCTCCTCATGGGTATCATTCCCAACATCAACAACATGAATCGGCATATGTGATGTTTCCTTTCCTTTCAACAACACTTCTGGTGGAGGAATAACCAAAGCTTTGCTAACCCTCAACTTGATTCTCATACCAAAAGAAGAAGCACCTTCTTTACACTTGACTCTGATTTCAGACCTTTGCCCAACTGGCCCAGCCAAATCATTTTCTGCTTCATCTTTGATCTTGATGATCTTGACATGGTTATCCTTCAACCAAGCATTAGTATTAGCGAGGATGGGCTGAAATTTGTCTATTATAGAGTCATACTTCTTTTTGGACCATTGTGGAATTGGGAGAGGAGCTTCTGCAACTCTTTGTTCTATGTACTCTGGATCAAGGATTTTTCCATCATCCACCATCCCTTCCGGGATTCTGGTTAAATTAAGATCCACAATCTACTCGAAGGTAAGCCTACTATAGTCCATTCTTCTTATTTCCTCTTCGGTACGAAGATCAACCCAAATATCTTTGAGGTGATGAACATGAGTGAAGGCTCTTTTGATTTTGTCTTTCATCCCTCAGTAATCAAAATCTTTCCTTGTGATGACCTTCTTCAACTTGATTTCTCGAAGTTCAGCTTCCATTGCCTTGGCTCTCTGAAAAGTGTTCAAAGAATATTGACCAATCTGCAATGGATTGTGTGAAGAATTATTGATACCGAACTTGTAATTGTCAAGTTGTTTTGCATGAACCACCATCAACTGTCTCGCCAACTCCATCAGAAGAATTCTATTAGTGGGATACCGGGGTAACATGTACAGTTGTCCCTCAAAACATCCAACCCTCGTGTAAGTGAAAGCAGGGAACTGTCAAAACAAACAACCATACTCATTCACTTTTTTCCATGCCGCTTTAGAGACTCTTCTATTCTTGAGTGATTTATCAAAGAGACACATGAAGTGACCAAAGAAAGCATCTTGCACTCTTTTGTAATGAAGCCTACGGGGCTTCAGAGTCAGCTGATCATAGTTTTCCCACATTGGCACCAATGATCTGTTACCCTTGGTAGAAAGACCAGGAAACTGTCTGAGTGACACAACAATATACACCAAGTATGAATTCATATAAAAAGTGAAGGTAGTGGGAACTTGTGCTGATTGCCTACATAGGTTATCACTGATTAACTCTCCTTAGAAAACATGAGACTGCTCTTTCCTCATAACCACGATGTACTTGTACATCCAAATTTCAAACACATTGGAGTGTTTTAAACCTGCTATCCTGTTGAGAAGCGTGATCATATCACTTACTTCCTCAATGAAGTCAGAACAATACAACTTAGGTCATCTGGAAAAACAAGTCTGGGGAGTCTTCAACCACTTAGCATTAATATGACTAATGCAATCTGATCTTCTTTGATTGTAGTGATCTATAGCACTCTTCATTGTGATTTCAGCATACAAAGGGGCTGCGAGAACTTTGAAGATCTTTTCAATTGTTTCTACATCCAAACTTATTATAACATTCCCATCTTCATCCTTGATTGTCTTCACTTCTTGATCAAAATGAGCAGCACATGCAAGCACAAATTGAGGTTTTAAAGCGGCCACTAGGAATGAAGAAACCAAATGAATATAACTGTTGAGAAGCGACTACATCCCATGAGTCGGTGAACCCTTCGTTCTTTCCAGAAACTCAGACATATCAACGTGTCCGATCTCTGTCTCTCTGATCTCATCAATGAGAGAAACCACCTGAGAGGGAGCAATCTCATTCAAATATTTGTCATACTTAGACTTCATTTTCTTGTTTGGAGGTGATGCTGGCTCTTCTGTCATCGAACAAGAATCTGAAACACTATGATGAAAACTCAGAAGAGTAAGAACATCTTCAACAACTATTGGTGATTCAATGATGCCAAATCCTTAAAAATCAATGCTTCCATCAAAACTTGCATGGGTATTTAACTTGCAACAACTTGGAATGACTCAAAGATGCTTTGCAGATATGCTATGGACAATGATGGGAAGAAAATTGGATCTGGGAAGGTCGATTGCAAACTGAGAATATTATAAGCTTTACTTGAAATCGAGTCTCTAAGACTCAATTGCAAGCAATGAGTATGTATTATGGAAGTAAGCAATAATGAATACTCTAGTTGGGTCTTAGAGACCCGATTACAAGTGGCTAAATGAAAGTGATGCAAAGATTTTTGAAAAACATCTTGAAAGTAAGGCAAGGTGGATAATGGTCGCCAAGTTTGATGGAGCTTCTTACTTGCAGACTGGTCTCTAAGACCCGATTGCAAGCAACCAAAATAATTTATAAACGTTGTCTCCTACTTGCAGTCAGGTCTTGAGAACCCGACTGCAAGTGTGCAAAGGGGAAAAACATCTTCTTACTAACTTGCGGGTCTCAAAGACCCGATGCAAGTATGCAAACAAAAACAACTTGCTTCATGGAAACGACTTGCAAATGAAACTTTGGAGATGTAACATAGAAGACGAATGTAAGCCAAGAGGGGAAGAACACAAAGATGAAGCCATGCAAAAGAAACAAGCATCTAAAAATGAAAACTAAAACCCCAACAAAACAACAAAGAAAGAGCAAAGCAAGAACCATACCTGGAAGAAGAAAACCGCTTAACTTCAAAGAGAAATCAATACTCTTTGCAAGGATAAGGTTGACTCTTATATGCAACATAGAAGAAGACTCCCCTTTGAGCACAAAGAGCTTGACAATAAATGTTCTCCTCTAAAGACGTAGATATAAGAGGAAGAAATCTGGTTTGCAAAGACACAGAAATAAACTTATGGTCGGGTTTTATAAACTCAATAGCAAGTGATTTAAAGTGAATCAACTTTTACTAGCTTGAAATTGGGTGACTGATTACCAGTTATATAATGTCTATCACTTGAAATTGGGTTTGTAAAGTCCGATTACAAGCAACATTTACAACATAAAGTGTTAAAGTGATCTTATATGAAGTCAGGTTTCAAGGACCCGATTGCAAGTTTAAAAGATAACACTTGCAATTAGGCATTCAAGACCCCCAACTTGCAATGAGGCATTCAAAAATCGATTTGAAAAAGAAAAGGCAGAAAACATGACCAAAAAGACATCTAAACTAATTCAAAAAGGACCAAAATTGCTTGAGAGCTTAAAGATTATATAAGGAACAATTTTCTCTTGAAAAATGTGCATTAGAGAAACCATAATAGGAATTTTTAAAGAAAAATTCGTATAGGTTGTCCAGTTTTTGCTTTACAAAAACTAAAGACAACAACTTCGACTTCTTTGTTCCATTCTTCTTGAGAGTGGACTGCCTATAAGGGCTGTAATCTCAGATATGCCATGTCTCCAACCTAGAATGCACACTCAATACGTTGCTGATCTACATATAATTTCTGCTGATTTTGAGCATGCTAGAGGTTTTCCTTCAAGGATTTTAGGATGTCCTATCTCTGCTGCAACAAATTCTTGGCTTGGGGAACTCTACTATCACCAAACAATAAGTTGGAAGTGTCATACCCATACAAAGCCATGAATGGAGACATCTTGATTGACATGTGATTAGTAAAATTATAGCAATATTCGCCCAAATTGAGCCATCTCACCCAAACTTTTTTTTTGGCTTGATACATAGTTCCTGAGGTACCCTTCAAGCCATTTGTTAACAATCTTGGTTTGCCCATCAGTTTGCGGGTGATAACTGGTGCTTAGGGTAAGCACAATACCACTCAATCTAAATATCTCCTGCCACAATGCTAGTGGCGAAGGAGTTTTTCGCATACTTTGCAAGAATTTGCTCCTTCTAATTAGCAATGATCTCCCCCATAGAACTCAAATGTGGTCTTCTTGACAAGGCATTGGCCACAATATTATTCTTTCCCTTGACATATTCTATTTCAAAGTCATAAGCTTGTAGCGTATTGACCCACTTCTGTTGTTTGTCTTTGATGACTTTCGAATGTGAGAAATGCTTGAGGTTGTTATGGTTGGTCTTCACAATGAACTTACCACCAACCAAATATTGCTTGAATTTGGCCAATGCGTTTATTATTGCGAGCATTTCCTTATTAAAAATGGAGTATGTCCTTTCCACAACCCTCAACTTCTTGCTTTCACAAAAAATTGGGTGCTTGTTCTGCATTAGAACAACACCTATTCCTTCTCCCAAGGAATCACATTGAAGCTCAAAGGGCTTGGAGAAGTTGGGTATGGCCAAAACGGGACATGAATTGATGATTTTCTTGAACTGATCAAAATTTTTTTGTGTTGCATTTGACCATACAAATGCCCCCTTTTTGGTAAGATATGTGAGTGGAGGAACCAATTGAGAATATTCCTTCACAAATCTTTTGTAGAAGCCACAAAGACCCAAAAACCCCTTCAATTGAGTAAGATTTTTTGGTGGTGGCCAATCCAAAATGGCCTTAATCTTCTCTTGGTCCATGCTAACCCCCTTAGAGCTGATCACATGACCAAGATACAAGAGTTTAGTCATGCCAAGCTCACATTTGGACTCCTTAGCAAACAAAGATTCAGCCTCTAGAATGCTGAGGACCTCCAAATGTTTCATGTGCTCTTCCCACGACTTGTTAAAAATCAAAATGTCATCAAAGAAGATAAAAAAAAACTTCCGTAATTGCTTGTTGAACACCTGATTTATGCAAGTTTGGAAAGTCGAAGGAGTGTAAGTTAAACCTAAAGGCATCACTAAGAACTCTTAGTGCCCAAAATGGCATCTAAAAGCAGTCTTCTCAATGTATTCTTAGTGAACTGTAATTTGATGATAGCAAGATCTTAGGTCTATCTTGGAAAAGAAAATTGCTCCATGTAGCTCATCAATCTTTGGTATTGGATATTGGTTCTTGATGGTCTTCTTGTTGAGAGCCCGATAGTCTATGCACATGCACATAGTGCCATCCTTCTTTTTCACCAAAACTACTAAAGAAGCAAAAGGAATCTTGCTTGAGCGGATGTGTCCTTGTAATGTCCCATTTTTTTATCACATTGAGAAAATGTAATATTATTTTAATTATTTAATATTTTCCTCCAAATGCTAGTTCAAAATGGAATATTATTAATTAAATAATATTATATTTTTAGTGACTTATTAAATATAAAAATCAAAATTAAGTCACAATTGGAAATTAAAAGGGAAAAGAAAACTGAAGAGTTAGGCACGCAGAAAGCCAAGGGTCAAGGCAAAGGTTAATTAAAAGATTGCAAAAGCATTGCTGAAGGTAGGCTTGGTTTGATTTGGTTTTTTGGAGAATTGGATTTCTTGTAACTTGAGGACGAAAACCCTCATGTTCTCAAAATTGGACGAAAACCCAATTTCTGCACTAGCAAAGTTACTCAGATTTTGTAGTTTGAATTAATTGTTGAAGTTTGTGAAAATATGTGAAGTCTTCGAAGAAGACTAGATTTTAAGAGATTTGGTGAGTCGTTCAAGTTGGTACTTTTACTAGATGCTCCGGGACTGCAAATTAAGGGATTTGTAAGACTTTGGGAATATTTTAATATTGTGAAGTTTGGTGCATTCTTGAAGATTATGGTGGAAAACACATAGCATCTTTTAGAGCTGTCGATATTGGAAGCCATAACAAAGGAGTTGCGGAAAAATGATACCGTTCATATTCTAGTCGTTGTTTAATGGTTGATTAATATGCAACATCACCATTTTGAGAAACATTCAGCACAAGAAGGTCTCCAAAGAATTTCATAGAAGAGCATTGGGCATCTGAAGATTTCAATGGAGTCTTCAATTTTTGAGAGTCGAGAATATTAAAAATCAATGAAAACCATATAATAGATTGAGAAGGCGAGTAGGAGTTAGCCGATAGGGAAAATATCAGTTTCTCTTAATACTATCGATTGAAATATTCTTGATATAAAGAGTTGCTTCTCTTCTTATTTGCCGTTTCAGCCTTGCCTTCAAGCAAATGAACAGTCGTGGGAAGCAACTCATGTTTTGATATATATACGCTGACAAAGATGATATGAAGGAGTTGGGATTTATATTTTAATAGAGCTTTGATTAATGTTTTGAGTGATTTAAATAAAGGTAGAGGAGTTTGGAGTATCTGCATATATTTGATAATATCGCGTGGTAGCTGCTTTTCAATTTATTAGGGACAAACACATTTAAATCTTCTATTGTCAAGCGATTCAGATTATCGGGCTTGTATATTCAATTCATTGTTTGCAAAATAAAGGAGCCAATTCTTTGGAGTAGCCACCATATATTTCTAAAAGTCATTGCATAGCCATCTTTCTTTTAAAGAAGATGTTTCATAATTTAGGAGGCGGAGTATCACAAAAGAAGATACAAGGCTATTTATTTGCAATTTTTCAACACAGAAAGCATGCGGTTGAAGGAGGATCGGATATTTAATAGAATTTAAGGTGGAACTGCCGACTCACCAAAAAACAATGGGATCTGTGGCATAATTTTGAAGCAACAAATCAAAGTATAGTGCGCTTGTGGGACTCACATGGAATGACGTGCAGAGCAAAGGGAATTCAAGGAAGCCGGAAAAAAAAATTAATCTCACTGATTATGAAGTCCTGGTAATTGTTCAAAGACTTCGCTGGGAGCTTGGAAGGACATGGTAGAGGAGAATCGTTAATATTTCATGCAGTATAATAGAATGTTGGTTAAGGTGTTGGGTAAACAAGAAGGGTCATCAACGTTTGGAAATTCATTGTAAAACAAAGGGAGTTTGGGGTAGTGTTTGAGCTGTAGTACCTATCAGCATTGAGTTCTATTTGAATTAATTTTCAGATTTATTAAGAAGTTGTGAGCTGCTTAGTTTTTCTTATTGGGTAGCTGGGGGAAAGAAGATGCTACAGGTGGAAGGGATCATGTTTGCACATAAGGCATCGTATTACTTGTAGTTGCCTATTGTTACATTCGAGGCTTGTACTGAAGTTTTTCTCATTTACCAGGTCAGCATTATCTTTGAATGTAATGGTTTGGGTGATTCTGAATTATAATATCAAGAAATAGTTTTCCTTCATATTTTTCCAGTGTTCCACGGGGACGCGTTTCCCCCCTTTTTGGGCAAGTTTCCGAAACGGGGACGTTTCGGGGACGGGAAAACGGGTACTTGGCATTTCCCGCCGTCCCGCCACCGCCACCGGTACTCCACCGGAGACGGGGAAACGTCTCCACGTTTCCCAGGAGACATGGAGATGTGGAGATGTCTCCAAGTTTCCTTGGGAGACGTCTCCAAGTCTCCAAGTTTCTTGAGGAAACGCCTAGACGTTTCTAGGGAGACGGGGAGACGCATGGACGTTTCTCGTCGAGCCCATGTCCATGGAGGCGTTAAAGTTGAAAAATAATTATAAAATCGAATTTTTAAGTGCTTTATGGTTACCCTAATTTGGCGTGGGCCCCACCCCTTCCTCCAAAACAACACAAAACAATGTTCCTTTATCATTTCATTGACATTTTTATTGACTGATTTTTTTTGCAGCCAGCTGAAGAGGAGGAAAAACAGTTCAAAAACTTGAAGAATTCTGATTGAAGGAGTGAAAAGAGTGATTGCAAGTGTTATAGGAGTGAGAAGGAGCAAGAAAAAGAGGAGGAAGAGGATTCTATTGCATTTTGAAGAGATTTATCAAGCACAAGGTAGGGTTTTTGAAGTTTTTTTTCAGATTTCTTGTTGTTTTTGTTTTATTTTATGAGTTTAAACTTTTTTCTTTTCTTTTCTTATTCATCTCAAAGACTCAAAACCAGATTTGAAGCTGAATCTTGAGGGCAAAATGATGAAGATGATTGAATCATTCATCATTTTGCCCTCAAGATTCAATATCAAGTTTTTTATTTTAAAAATTTAATACTAAACTTGTTTTTAAAAATAAAAAATTCTTATTCATCTCAAAATCAGATTTGATGTTGAATCTTGAGGGCAAAATGATGAAGATGATTGAATCATCTTCATCATTTTGCCCTCAAGATTCAACATCAAGTTTTTTATTTTAAAAATTTAATACTAAACTTGTTTTTAAAAAAAATAAATTCTTATTCATCTCAAAATCAGATTTGATGTTGAATCTTGAGGGCAAAATGATGAATGATTCATTTATCTTCATCATTTTGCCCTCAAGATTCAACATCAAATTTTATAAAATATTGTTGTACCCAAACCGAAATTTTTGCTTCATTAAGGCATTTTGCTTAAAATGGTTTAAACCTTGTAAAAGTGGGGTCAAAACTCAGTTTTTGGGCAAATAAAGTATGGGCTTTTAGTCAGTGTGATGCTAGGAAGATATTGGCAAAATTTGAAAATTTTGAAAATTAGGGTTTCTGAAATCTATTTTTCGCTCGAAACCCTAAAAAATAGGAACTTGTAAGAATTGGCTGAAATTAATTTTGATTGGCTTATTTCACATCACAATCACAGTGGTGAAGTCGGTTTTAGTTAAAAGTCAGTTTAAGGCTGGTGGGTAGTTTTCACTTTTTCAGGAGAAAAGTTAGGATCTTCGGGGTCACCAATGGTAGTTGGCCAGTACCAGGTATCAATATCTAAGCCTGAAACTCAAAGAGGAACGCTCTACGATAAAAGATGTTGGAAATAATGCTTTTTGATGGAGGGGATTTTCAGATTGGCAAAAAGTGCTAAAATATTCTAAGTCTGGGAACTTTTCACTATGTAACGTAGTAGACACTTGCGCAATCAACGTGCAAATAAACTTTATAGTGTCCATACATGTGAAAATGATGAAGTATAGTCATCCACACACCTCAGCAGTCACAACGCTTTGACATGGTCAACCGCAGGGATGGATACAGCGTTTGCAAAGCATAAAATGGTGAAAATCAATGAATTCAAAACAAATCCGCTCCCCTGTAGCCTAGGGGCACCCTTCCATTTGAAGGTCAAGATTTGAGTGTTTTGGATAAAGGATACATTCATTATGTTCAGTTTTCAGTCAGCTTTCCGATTAGCCATGAAGCAAGATTATCCGAGTTACAGAACTCCGGCAAACGAAGACAGAAGCAGAGGTTGCGAAGAGTGTTTTCATCAAGGAGGCAGTCTAGAGATGCAAATCCGCTCCCTTCTAGCCCAAGGGCGATTTTCTTTTTGAAGGCCCAGATCTAGATGCATGTGTGTTTTGATGGTTTCAGTCTTTGCAAAATTAGTTTGGCTTTTCAACGAGCTATCAAGCGAAAGCGTATCCAGTACAGAAATCCGGTTATCAGCGGTAGAAGTGGAAATTGCAAGCAAGATACATGTCAGATGAGGTTTCTAGAAATGCAAATCCGCTCCCCTGTAGCCCAGGGGCGATCCTGAATAAGACCTGTTTGATGGATGAATTTGCAATTGAGGTCTTCCTGAGATCTCTTCCAGCTCAGTCCAGCTTTGCAGTGTATCCGTTCACAAGACGATCCGGCATTTCTGAGTAACTGTGACAGAGGTCCTACCGAGCACGTAAAACAGAGGATGGTGAAGCGTAGCTACACAAAGCTGCACAGCTGTAGGCTAGGGGCGATTCTCCTTTAGGCCTGCCAGACGGGGTTATTTGCAATTACAGTCTTCACAAGACTTGTGTGCAATTACTCAAGCTATCCAACGAGTCTAGCCGACAGCCTCCGGGATTTGGAGAATGCTCGTACGTGTGAGGTTAAGATGATAATGCTGTGAAGAAGAGCTGATTGAAGGCAGTTCAAAAAATGACTCGAGTGTAAGAATATTATTTTCTTTGAAAAAGGCGATTTTCTTTTAGAGGCCTTAAAGGCAATTTTTTGGCTTCGTCGTCTCCAAGAACATCTCTTGCAAGTTGACCAAACTGTACAGCAAGACAGACGGCATGCGTATCGAAACATTCCAGTTCCCGATATCAAGGATCAAATTATGGTGTTCAGATGAAAATCACACTTTTGTCAAAATGGTGTTTAAGCTATCACAGAATAGGGGCGGTCATTCTTTTGGGGTTCTTAATACAATTTTCAAATCCCTCATATACAGTCATTGGATGCAGAATACTTCTAGTCATGCAATGAATCCATTATTCAGTCAGTGGGGTTCATTATTCACCGTCAACGATAGTTTGAAGCATCAGAAGGCAAAACTAAGAAATGGCTCAAGTCTGGAGTCAAAACATCAATTTAATCAGAGGCGCCTAATTTTCTAAGGTATCAGATGATGATTTTAGCAGTTGTTGCTCCCAGCAGACATTTCATCCTTGTCATGCAAGCTTCGCGGTGGATATCTCAGCACGGTCGCAGGATCACTCAATCATCCGGAAATCAGAGTTGAACAGGGTCAGTTGTAACTCTGCAGTTAGCTACAAAATAGGAGATTCTCAAAAATCTCATAACTCTTGCAAATGGAAGCCTAAAAGATCAAAATTTAACTTTTTAGAATCAGGGAAGTGTGTTGAACACAGCAAGATGCTATTTTTGGCAAAAATGAAAAAAAAATATTTTGCATGCAGAGCATTGAAAAGTGACGAATTTCTTCAAAAACAGATATTGGCGCCATTTTTAGTTTTTTGCATGTTTTAAAATTAAGATATTATTTTAGTCTGAAGACTCAGAGACAGTGGCAGTTCAACTGGAGAGAAGCCAATCGAATTTCTTTATTCTAAATTAGGGTTGGATTATGCATGCATGATGGTACGAATTGTTTATTTAAACAAGCATGGCGCCTTTCATCATTCACACAGCTTTGAAAGTTCGAATTTCTTCAAAGAGATTGGCAAATTTTCATCAAAGGATCAAGTTCGAAGGTGATAAAATATTCTTTTGCAGGTACAAGTTCAGATTCAGCATCAGATTCAAGGCAGAGTGGCGATTTTGACAGAAGAAGATAATAAATAAATAAAAGAAATTAAAAAACATCTTTCTTTTTCTCTATATTTCTTCCATCTTCTCGTCTTAAATTCTCTTGCATGTTCGAAGTGTTGGCAGATTTTGGCAAAACAAAATATCTGGGTTGATTCAGAAGAGCTTTCTCAGCAAAACCCATGTGCCAGAATTTTTCAGGAAAATTTGTTCCAGAACATCTGTTCTTGAAGCTTTAATTTTCTCAACCGAAATTCTTTTGCATGGCTGAGTAAAGGGTAAATTTTTGCATTTCTAACATTTTGGGTTGTCTTAGAATCATTTTTTGGACAAAACCCATATCTCAGATTTTTTCGTAAAAATTCTCATCCGACAAGCTATTTTTAGCCTCAGCAGGCTATTTTTGGCTTTCCAGAAAAGTTGTCAGAATATAGCCGTGTGCACAGTCAACAGGCAAGTTTTTCAGAATGCAGTTCACTCAGCTCGAATTAAAGACCAAATCGGTTTTAACCCATGACTTCATCGGAACGGTTGATACAGATCTACATAAGGTGTTGCCGGAGGTAGTTTTGGATCCACTCAAAATCAGGGATTCAGTTATCAAGAATATTCAGCAATCCGGGTTACTTGAGGCCGCTTCCATACCTATTTCGGTGCATTGCGTGGAGTTTGTAATATCTTACATCAAGCATTACAATTCCGCTACACGAGAGATACGGTCAATACATGGACGTGTCATATGCAGTCTCAAACCCCTTGATATCGAGCGAAGTTTGGATATTCCTCAACATTCGGATGGGATGGTCATTTCCATGAGTCAGAACGAGCAGGCATTCAATGCTGGACTGGATAAGTGTCAGAACAAGATGATAGAGAGATGGCTGAAACAAAAGAAGAGCAAGTTGCCAAACAACTTGGGTCGTGGCGAGTGCAAGGATGAATACAATATTTTTATTACACTGCTTAATCGTGTCTCAGGTCATGCAGATGCGAACAAATTTCACCCGTGGATGTATTATATCATTGGTAGAATCATCTCTGGGCAAGAGCATTATGACTGGGCATCCTTCATCAGCGATGCTATTCACGAGCAAATCACCGGTTTCTTAGTTGTGCATCAATTTCATATGTGTTCTTACTTGGTGTACTTGATTGCTTATCAGAATCCATTTAATGGTTTGAATACGGTGGGCATACTCAGTGTACAGAAAGTCTATCGTTACTATGACTAGCTTGAGTTCACGAAGGCTGAAAGTCATTTTAAACGTGTACAAGAGGCTTTCTTGACTTGTACAGTGAGAAACTTGGACCGGGAGTTGCATATTCGAATCTCGATTGTTGCTAGAGCAGCAATGAAGAATTGGGTAGATTGGTACATTCAGTTCTCTACATACACCTATATCTGTGTCTATGGATACACAGGAAAACCAGCTATGTTACCACGTTATCCTTCGGATAAAACAATATTCATGGAGTTCCTGAGGCAGTTGTATGAAGTTCACAAACGTTTGCGCATCAAGCGTAAACCAGCTGCCGAGTTTCCTTTGCAATTCGGGATGTATTGGTGTAGGACGACAGTTGATGCTAAGACCGCAGGTTAAGAGTTAGAAAATTGCAAACTCAAGTACCTGGTGGATAGACGCACATATGATCCTTGGGGTCATTACGCAGCTCGCCTAGGTAATCTCTCTTATCACAAACCTATGTTGGAAGATTACTGGGTGAATTGTGAGGATGATTTCGAGGTTCGCAGACGTAGCTATAGCAGGTTCTCTCTTCCACAAGTTTCTGTTTTCTTGGCGGAAGATGTGGAAGGATTGACAAAAGATGAGGGAGATACACTTCCTCAATTTTACAGAGAGCAGGTTGATGGACAACCGTTGCCGTTAGTGAACTGGTATGCCAAGGAGTTCACATCAATGAAGGAGAGATCGAGCAGGGTCATCCAAAATAGTACGCTTTATTTAGAAAGCAGAAGGTTTAGAAAGGCATCCATGCCTAGAGCAGAGCCGCCGCCAGAAGGACTTGTATTGCGTTCTTCTTCAAAACCTAAGCAAAAGAAGAGGAGCAATCCTCCTAAAAAGAATCCAGCGCCTAGTAATTCGAAGGGAAAAGCATCTGTTGCGATTCCACATGTAGAGCCAGTAGGAGAAGTTATTCAGACTTCTCCACAGCTTGAGGTTCAGCCCCGTATGTCGTCATCGACACCATTAGAGCAGCCTCCCGTTCCAATTCACATTGATTTGGACGTAGATTCACCTCCTCGCAGCGATTCGTTTACACATTCACATTCATCAGATCCTCCTGCGACTAGTACAGATCATTCTAGTGGGATTAGTCGGGATTCATCTTGGCTTGAGAGTCAACTGGGAAGAAAAAGGAGACAACCATCATACATACTTGATCATTCAGATTTCGATCATGACCATCAAGATGTGCCTAAAAAGAGGATCAAGAAACAGATACATATTGGGAGAAGTGCAGATAAGGAATTCATTGTTGAGACTGCTACACCTCCAGAAGATAAGAGTCTAGACGAAATGGAAGCTCAATACTTTGAAGTTATCATAGTTCATTTCGGTAAGAGTACTCGTTAGACAGATATTGATCTCCTACAAGTTGCTACAGATAGCGCCAAGGATAGGATGGTGAAAGATGGTGAAGATAAATCAGCTCTCAAGGCTGAAATATAGCAGCTTCGCCAGTACATTTCTAGCCTTGTACACAGGACAGGGGATGTTGTCACTGCGCTTCCACATATGTTAGAACCACCAGCAGAGCAGGGTCAGATTGATCTCTTGGTTGCATATTGGAAGCGATTGGAGGAATGGAGAAACCCCTGGTTTCCCCTGTTTCTGAATCTGACTGAGTTTTTGTTTGTTTTTGCAATTTTTGATTTTTTTTGGGTTTTTGAGCAATAAGGGTAAAATGCGATTTTGCAATAAATTGGAAATAAATTCTTTAAAATTATCTAACTCCGAAAATCTACTGAATCCAATGCAAATACTTATGCCAGATCATTTATTACTCTTCCAGGATGATTACAATAAATGTCTGATAACATGCAATAAGAAAACAATAATTTTTATTGAGAAAACCTGGTAAAAGCAGCGAACTGTAGATGAAGATATCTGGTACGGCTGCAATGATTAGTTCCTTCTTCCTTCGTCAGGTGCTGTGGATAGGACTTAGATGCTTAGGCGCCTTCAATGAAGTTGATATTTGACCTGAATGGTAGGCGTTTCTCCACAAGACAAAGGTACGTCTCAAGGAAGGTAGTACGACCTATAGCAAAGTACGGCCAGGTACAGCAGCAAGATGAATCAGCTTACAGCCATGTCAACATTGTTTGATGAGGCAATCAGGAGAAAGGGTGAGTTCTAGTGTCAGATGACTAATGGAGAAGACATGCTGCACAGACATAGGATTCTTCGCCAGAGCTTCAGTTCCCCAGATGGAGATGCAGTCAACGACCTCGTAGATGGGTTAATTTCTCAAGATCAGGGCCAATAGACTTCAGTTAAAGGCATCCCACCTTTTCGAAGATAGACATTAGACACATGAGTTAAACTCGAGGCTTCTTTTCGAGTTAATTGGTTGTTACACATTGCATGCCATGTCTTTCTTGGAAATATCTACATATACTTGGAGATTAGATTAGATTTTTCAGTTGACTAATGATAGCATTCCAGTTGACTTGCTTTCAATAAGGACGTGCATGTTGCACCTTGTCCATTTAGATTAGATGTTTCAGTTAACTGATGGTAGTTTCCCAGTTAACTGTATACTTTCATTCAATTAGGGTTTAGGAATAAGATCTTGCATGCATTGCAAGACTTTAGTTGACTCAAGGTGATTTTAGGGTTGCCTACACCTTGAAGTCTATAAATAAGAGCTTGAAGCTCATTTGTAATTTAACCTTTGCTTGATAGCATACATGCTGCGCCTACCTTGCCTGTAGTATTGCTATTATTGTATCTGTTCAAAGAGTAATTGTTGTTATAATAAATTGTTGCGCCTACCTTGCCTTCATGTTATTGTTATGGTGTTTATTCGATCTTAGTTAAATGGGGTTGCTGGTTTGATCGTTATTGCATGGGTGTTGCGTCTATACAATCTACTGTCCCAGTTGCTTACCTTTTGTTTTGTTGATTATAAGCCTATTCAGAAGAGCAAATAGTTGCGCCTACCTTGCCTTCATGTTGTGAAACTATACTCAAAGCTTATCGTATGATGTGTGTTGTAGTAGACTCATTCAGCCAAGCAAATAGTTGCACCTACCTTGGCTTCATGTTGTGACGCTGTACCAGGTTTACCGTCCATTTGTTTGTTTTAATAAACTTCTTCCCGGATTAGCAAATAGTTGCGCCTACCTTGCCTTCATGTTGTGAGCCCGCACCTGGAGTTTATCGTACAATACATTCCTGCTCCATTTCCTCATGCTCTTGTTTCTTGAGGAAATTGGATAGATATTAAAGAAGTTAGCTTAGTTGTAGTTACATGATCTGCGAAACCAGAAAATACTTAGCTGCAACGTTCTAGGTTTTCTTAACCTTGTGCCTCTACCAGCTGAGAACAAAAAGATAGGACATTAGTTTAGTTTTCTATTTCATGCATTCCAGCACAACGAGGGAGCTTCCCCTCTTAATTTGAAGAGCACTCATTACGTAGTGTGCATAGCTGTCCGTACAAACTTACACTCCAGAGGTGTTAGTTCTTACGCCAACAAATATAAATTGTAAATTTTGTTTTCAAAATTAAAATTTTAAACTTGTATTTCAATTTGTTAAACTAGGCTGATTTTATTTTAATTTTGTGAAATGCAGTGTCACTTTCACAATGAGCAATAACATGAGTGGTGATGACATGGAAATCCGTTCCCATAGTGAACATGATTCAGATTTTGAACCTGAGAATGAGGGGGATGACCATGGGGTTGATCCTGCAGCCCATTCTAGTTCCATGGCGAGTGCACCAGCTAGTACAGGTTGCCCTTCAGAGTTGTTGGCAGAGTATGCTAGGGGTCCTTTTGATCCTAAGTCTCCTCTCAAACAGTTTGCTTCAAGAATACAAGGCACATCACGTGCAGGTGGGGGAACAAGGAAGTGGAAGTGCAACATTTGTCAGGCTGAATGGTTTGGTAGCATCACTAGAGTGAATGCACACTTTCTTTTTTGGACAGGAAAAGGTGTGGAGCCTTGTAATTTTTTGAAGGAAACTAAAAATATACGTTATAGAATTGAGTTTAACAGGTTTTGGGGCGTTCCAGATGACACAAATATTACAGCCCCTACTACTTTGTCTGCTAGAGCAGCCCTTCAGCACATCCATGATCCGCCACATACTTCTCCTCATGCTTCACAGACGGGAGGAATGATGTTTGGATCTCCATCCTCTTCCACTACTAGTGCTGCTAGGGGGATAGCTGTAGGGAAACGTAAGTTGTAGACATCGCAGAGTAACCCCATTGCTGATATGTTTAATGTGCACCTGAGGGATGAGATAGATGAATCCATTGGCAAGTTTTTTTTTGCCAATGGCATTCCATTTCATGTTACATGGTCTCTTTATTATAGGGAGATGATGGCTATGGTGGCGAAGGGAGGAACATCATATGTGCCACCAGGTGAGACGAAAATGAGGACTTCGATCTTGGATAAGTGCTATTCCAAGATCAATATTTTGATGGAGAAGATGAAGGCATGTTGGGTGGCATCTGGGTGTAGCATAGTTATGGATGGGTGGATGGACATTAGACATCGTCCACTCATCAACATCATGGTCACATGTGCAAAGGGCCCATACTTCCTTAGAGCAGTTGATTGTACAGGGCATCGCAAAGATGCTGATTTTCAGTTTCAGGTCCTCAGGGAGGCTATTGAGGAGGTTGGGCCACAAAATTTGGTCCAAGTAGTCACAGATGCAGCCCATGTGTGTAGAGCAACAGGGAAACTCATTGAGGCAGCCTATAGGCATATTTGGTGGACCCCATGTTGTGTGCATGCCATGAACAATGCACTCAAGGACATGGGTAAGATTGATTGGATTAGAGGAGTGGTCACCGATGCGAGAGATGTGCAGAGGTTTATCTGCAACCACCACACTTCACATGCACTTTTCAGGACCTTCGCAAAGAAGGAGTTCTTGAAACCGGTGGAGACCCGATATGCATCATATTTCATTCTCTTGGAGAGAATGATTGAGTTGCAAGAGGCATTGCAACTCATGGTTATGACTAATGATTGGAATAGGTGGGCCGAGGCCAAGACAATGCAGGGGAGAAGGGTGAAGGAGATAGTGAAAAGTGATGTGTTTTGGACTGATGCGGAATACATTGTCTCCATCATTTCTCCAGTATTCTAGGTTATTAGATATGGGGATGGGGATGCACCTAACCTTGGAGAGGTGTATGAGTGCATCAACTCTATGCTTGACCAGATGAGGGCTGCTGTGCGAGTGAAGGACCCCTCTCTAGCATTCTACAATGAGCACATCCGACCAATCATTCAGCGCAGATGGGACAAGTTGAACACTCCTTTGCATATGGCTGCCTTTGCCTTGAATCCTAAGTGGTACAAGGTTAGATCGGGTAGAGTGACACCGCTTTGTGATGATGAGGTGAAGGCGGGTTTCTTTAGATGCATAGAGAAGATGTATGATTCTAGAGATACCGGCACAATTCGCACTGAGTGGACCAAATTTGCCACTCTTAGAGGCTATTTAGATGCGGCAAAGATAGATATAGAAACTATGGCACAGGAGGACCCACTTTTGTGGTGGAATTGTCATGGTACAAAATCTTTGATCACCACTCTAGCTATCTGTCTGCTATCCCAGGTTTCCAGTTCTTCAGCTGCTGAGAGGAACTGGTCTACATATAGCTTCATCCACTCTCTTAAGAGGAACAGACTTACCTCTAAGAGAGCAGAGAAGCTTGTGGCTATACACAGTGCTTTGCGTCTCATAGACTGCAAGACACTTGGGTACAAGGAGAGTCCAGCGACACGATGGGATGTGGAGCCAGAGGAGCCTTCACAAATTGATGAGGATGATCCTACCACTTCAGATGCAGAGTTGGTTGGTGTGAGCTTGAGGGATCTTGACCTTGTGGAGTCCAACAGTTCGAGTGATGAGGAGTTTGCACTTGCAGATGATTAGAGGCCTCCCTTCACTACATTTTGAGTTTTGTCATTTTGGCATTTTGTCTTTTGTAATGCTACTCATTGTAATGATGAATCATGTAATCATCTTTATAGACTTTGTGATATGAATTATAATAGAAATCTCCAATTTGACAATTTTATTTGCCAAATTTTATTTAGCAATTAGCATTCAAGAAATCATCGTATTTAGATTTAGTATTTACTATGTTATAATTTTACTAATTTCCTATAGTTTCATTTGAAATGTAATTCTTACACTGTTATACTGGTATACATCTTTTCAAAACTAGTTTTTCAAGTACTATAAGTATATGTATAACTATATCAAGACCACCACCCTGCCGCCGTCCCCCCGCCGTCCCCAAACTTAGGCCCTTTGTCCCCCTGTCCCGGAAACCCGTCCCGCACGTTTCCCTGTCCCCCCGTCCCCAACGCCCGTGGAACATTGTATTTTTCTATTGCTGCATATGTTATATGAGAATCATTTACCTATTCCAAATAAGCATATGTCTCTTGTTATTATCATCTCATTGAAATTGTGAGAGAGTGTATACTATGGACATACTGCTTAAATTCATCATAAACTTGGGAACAAATCAGAATACATGATCTGAGCAACATGGTGCCAAATTGTTTGATGAAATTCCTGAATAGTCCTAGTTGGGTAAAAACCGAAAAAAATTATAGCAAACAGGGTAGCGCATTACAATCCCATGTCCAAGAGTTCTTTGATGGCCTTCTCTATCTTGTCCTTGTGCCTCTTAGGATGCCAATATGGGGTGGTGATGAAAGGTTTAGCACCCTCCTCCATTCTATTACATGCTCAATCCCCCTTTTAAGAGGTCTCCCAGGTGGAATGCCAATGAAGACCTTGATTCACTTTGAGAGAAAAGCTTGCACATCTTGATGATAGACCCTTTTTTCTTCTGTAGGATTGGTGGGCATGATTATAGATTCTGCTGCCCACTCCACTAAATCGTGCCGAATCAATCATTCCATCCTCGTGAATGAAACAATGCGAGGACCTCCATTGGACATTCCTCTCAAAACTAGACTCTTCCCATCAAATTTGAACTTTAGCTCCATGGTTTGAAGGTTTAATGTGATCTCTCCTAGAGATCGTGGCCACTGGATACCAAGAACTCAATCAGTGTCTCCAATGCTTACAACATAGAAGTCATCCTTGACTTCATAGTTGCCCAACTGAATGCATATATTTGATATCTTCTTGGTGCAAGTGAGTGTAAAGCCATCAACCACCATCACTTTGAACCCTTCAAACTTTTCAGCCTTGAGTCCTCTCTTGGCCACAATCCCTTCATCAATGAAGTTATGTGTTGCTCCAATGCCAATGAGAGCAACAATTTGCTGTCCACATAGGACTCCTTGGACCTTGAAATATTCATTCTTCTGGAAACTAGAAAGTTGGGCAAGAGTGCCCTCAGTTTCCTTCTCTTCTTTTGACTCTTCAGATGCTTCTTCTTCCTTATCCTCCAAATCAGACTGCTGTTCTGATTTTTCAGATGCTAATTCATCAGCTGAGAAGACCTCCAAGTGATGCATCTTGCCTCTTTCAAAGCATTTATGACTTGCAGCCCAGGGCTCCTTGTAGGTGAAAAATAATTTCTTTCTTCTGAGCTCGTTACGGAGGTAATCATCCATCCTTGATGGGAATTTCTTTGGATGACCTGCATCTTTATGAAAATGCTTCTCGTCTCTCTTGTTATGAAAGTTCTTGGATTGAAATTTGGGTTTTGGGGCCACAAGTTCCATGCTCCTTGCTTTTCTAATTGCCTCTTGGAGAGTTGGTGGGTCAAAGGCCTTAACCCAACCCCTCAATAGATCTGTTAGCCCTTCATTGAAAAGGACCACTAATCTTTTGTCTATGATATTAGGAAACATAATGGACAGTCTTTGGAATTCAGCAATGTAGGTATCAAGAGAGCCATGTTGTTTCAGATTTGCAAGCTCTCTAAACTACATTTTAGGATCTTTTTGGTCAAACCTCTCAATGAGTTTGTTGGTGAACTCATCATAAGAGGTAATCATGTTATGGCCAAGTGTGACAAGGCCATGATATCACCATTCGTGACCTACTCTATAAAGGTGCAAAGTGACAAATTTGATGGTGTCCAACTTGGGCATTGGCTGGAATGACAAATAATTGTCCAATTTTTGGACCCAAGCTATGGCAATGCATTTGTCACTCCCATCAAAGTGAGCTAGAGTCACTTTCCCCAAGGCTTGTTGATAGTCCTTCTACATCATAGGGCCTTTGTTATCAAATCTTCCACCTCCTCTCTTCTTCGTCTGATTCATGAACTGTTAGAAGGACAAGATTTCTCGAATATTGGCTGGGAGAGTCATATACTCTGCATAACTAGTCCCCACTTCTTCGATAGGAATTTGGGCTTCTCGCTCAGCTGGGGGCTCCACCCTACAAGTGAAGATAGGCTAAATTGGTCTTGGGTTAGACCGAACAGGAGTTGCAATGGTGGTGTTTCCATTACTCCCTCTATTATTATTGGAGTTTGATGCACTGACTTGTCCATTTTGAAAGTGGGGCGTCTGAGGTGTAGTTTGAATCATCTTGGCCAACAATTGTGACATCATATCAAGCATGATGTCAAATTTTCTCTTTGTTCTGGCGTTTGGATTGTCGGGTTGGGCTGGTCCCTTCCCCTTGTTTGCCATATTCCCTGATACACTTTCACCGTCAATGGAAGAAACCAAATGGATTTCAAGGATTCCTGAAATTGTCTCTCCCTTCGGAACCGGTGGGGGCGGCCACTGATTTTTCCTTTGTTCTCTGTTGTAATACCTTCGTTCTCTTTCACTCATCAATGTTCACAACTGCATAGCACGTGTTAAAGGCACAAGTTGGTACGATGACTAGCTATGATACCATTGTAATAACCACCCTTGATTTTTTTTGAAATTTAACACATAAGCTTCAAAAATAGAAAGTAAGCAAAGCAACTTCCTTCCACTTTTTGATCACCAAGTTCCCAATGTGGGCGAGGTGAGAGCATACAATTGTAATGATTACATTAAACTGAACTGCTGATTTACTTGTTTAGTGGTGTGAGTAGAGCACATCCACTTATGTAGTGGGTAGGCTAATACAATAATGAAAAGTAAATCAGTTCTTCCACTTTTCAGTGGTGAGCAAAGTGCCAGAGACCACTTATGTAGTGGGGTAAGTAGCAAATTAAACTAGAGCAAGTCACTGCTGGTACTGCCATTCATTGTTACAATAAGAGCTCTCAAAATTTGATTCCAAACAATTACATCTCTGCTGTTTTGACTGCAAATATGATAGAAATATGCAATGACACCCCCAAATGAACCTCAATTGCGATAACAAGATACCCAAGCAATATAATGGCAAGTACACCTTAGGAATGTGAAGTCTGAAACAGGTCTGATATAATGTTGCAGCAGGTGTGATACACAAAATCAGCAAGTATGTAATTTGCACACCACCCAAGGAGCTCACCGAAACATCAAAGTTCACCCCAAAATTGTTTGCAATGGCGTAGAAAGGTCTAGGTGAGATATACCCCTTAATTATTTCCTTTAATTTTCAGTCACAACAATGCAAATCATGCACCCGTTAAGAATTAACTCTAAATCAAAACACAGCTGAAACAACTCTAACCAAGAATGCACCCTAAAACCATTTAAGGAGGAGGGGCGGGCATATGGTCAGAGGATCCCTAGGATCTAATAACTTGATAACAATTGAAAATAGAGAGCTAAACTCGACACCAAGAATGCGCACGCAAGATCCTTTTGCAAGGCGAGGTGCTAACATATGGTGGAGTGCTAGATAATAAATTGAAATACAACTTCTTCTGCAAATGCAGGCATCCACAAGCGGTGGGAATACTCCACTTATTTCGTGGGTGTGATTATTGCAAACATTTAAAGGCGGCAAGCCGGCCAATTGACCTCACTTCCATTTAAACTGTGGGGGGTATACAATCCACAACCACTTTATTACGTGGGGGGAATTACAACAAAGTAAATTGCAGCAAACAAACAAATTGCTGTTAGTACTACTAAACAACTTACAAATGATTAATAAATAGCTGCAATGTGACAACCATGAATTCCCGAAATGTCCAATGGTTAGAGTATCACTTCCTCTAACATTTACAATGCCAAAAATGATATAGAAAGAAACTTAGAACAACATTATAACAATTTCAAACTAATCTGATCAGAAACAGAAAATACAAAAAATTAGATCAGCAAAGATAGAATTCACCAAATTGGACGTATCTTCTCCAATTTAGCTCGGAAAGCTCTCATACCACAGCCAATCAACAGCTAAGAGCTAGGCGTCCAACCTTCACTGAGAAAACGAGCCCAAAACAAAGAGAAACAACTGGCATGATTCCCAAGGCAAACATGAAGGAAGGTACGACCTTGAAGAAGGGTCGACCTTCTCCCAAAAATCAGAAACTCAAAGATTAAATCTGCAAAATTGCAAAAAGGGGCGCCCTCCATAGTAGAACAACATGGGCTAACACCCATAATCAAACAAAAATCTGACTTGAAGCTATGAACATAAAACAGCTTCAGCTAGGCCAAATCAGCAACTTGCAAAAACAGGTTTTACATCAGCAACCTGTTCAATTCCAACAATTGAGGCTCCATCTGTATTTCAAAGTGAAATAAAGCCATGATGATTCACCTAGGAAGCCATAGTTGCAGGCCCGAAGGATGGATTGAGTTCGCTAAGCTTCCCCTTAGCCAGGTTCTGGATTCAAACCAGCAGCATAACCTTATTATTCAATTTCCAAGATACGAATGAAGAAGCAAAGCATCAATAAATAAGCTTCCAAAGAGGCGATGAATCAACTGTAACCTCCAAACAAGAAACTCTTCAACTTCTCCAAGAGGCATCCATTTCAAAAAGCATTTCTTTTTGAAATATTTAAAACTCTTCATATTTCTCCCAAGTCATCCCATTTAGAGGAATAAACATTTAATAAAATATTAAATGTATCACTTTATGGCCCCAGCATAAAAAAAACTTAAAGTCATTAAGCTAGGCGTGGGGTACAACTTCAAAACACAATTTTAACTAAGTATAAAATTTAGTCCAAGGAGACAATTATCACCAAACTGGAAACTGAGACATTACCAAAATCTGGATAATGAACTGCACCATACTGCTGATGAAGACACTGCCAAAATAGACTTACTAAAAATAGCCAATACCAAATATAGTAAGTTCACTGCAAACTCGACAGAAGGCCAAACTGAACAGCCACACTGAACTGCAAAAGGCTAAACTGTTGCTAGAATGATACTGCTATAAATTGACTTACCAAAAATAGCAACTGCTATAAATAGTAAGTTTGCAAAACATCAATTGAACACCAACTGAGTAGTAAACAAGACTTACTATAAATAGTAAGTGTTTCCAAATGCCTTCGGAGCACAAATAGGGAAGACAACATGACTTACTATAAATAGTAAGTGTCAAGAAAGATTATTAGATGGAGACGCATGTTACACCATTCTGAAGCTCTTCTAAAAACCCAGAAAACTCCCAGAAGCACACTTCCAACCTCCTACATGCAAGCCTTCAAAATGCATCTGAAACATCCTAAAAAATAGGAAACCCTAATTTTCCATTCTGCTTAGCCTACGGGTTTCCGGAAATAGGCTAAAACCTCAAGAAGAGTGTAGGGCTAAATTGGGGACATTACACTAGGTCTAGGTGCCACCATGGAAGCTCAACAAGGCAGGAAAAGTGGGGCGATTCCCCCTAGAAACACCACGCTATAATAGAATGTTACGACTTGCGTATGGGTTGATTTGCTCCTTAAAAATCAGAAAATTCTGCTAACAATCTGCAATCACACCCTTCCTAGTGGCTCAATGTAGAGAAAACCAATAATCCAATACCCAGAAGACGGTTCTACAAACTTCAATCTGCACCAACAAATGATAGGTATGGCTTGCACTTGCAATGGTATGGACCAACAATAGGGAAACTCTATGAAAAATTCACACTTGGATTTGCAACTCATTGGATTAGTATAGCAAACAGTAACAAACATATGTCCTCAAAATACCTCATATTGAAAAGCAATGAAAATAAACTTCACCATCAACAGCAATGGTGATCCTTGTATGGAACCACAACAATCCAGCTATGGAATGTATTTCAATTCCGAAACTAGAACAATCCTTGAGGGATTTCGTCCTCAAAGACTTGGAGAATCCAACACCAAAATGGTAGCACTTCGTTATCAATTTTCAACATGAGCAAATGAGCTCCCCAACGCCTCCTTATATAGCTTTTGGAGGGAAATGTTACAATTGTGAAATAATAAAATATTTCACTTTTCCCATAAAATACCTTTTAAAATAATAATATTCCCCATTATATGCAATGATCCCCTTCTCTCACCTAGGCGTCCAACTTTGAGGTATTTTTGCCTTTTCAAAAAGTCATATCACTTAAGTTATGGAAATAATAATTAAACATTATAACTTAGTGAAATATTAAAATATTTTAAGCCAAGTGATGAGAAATTTCGAAACACCTTGGAATCCAGTTATGAGTGCATAAATGTGATATTGAGGCACTTGATGAATAAATGAAGCCATTTTGTTGGCTTGCTAAAAGTAGATGTGCTCTCCAAGAAGTTTGGAGAACACCCAAAATGTCCGAAAACACCACTGAGAGTGTCATATAGATCAGTATCATCTACTAAGCTCAATACGAATAATAGAACCCAAGAATTGCCGCCACCGAATCCAAGAACCTTGGAGTCCCCTTGCCATACCACTTAGCCTACGGGAACTCTGAAAATAGGCTAATGGTCACTGAACTGATCAGGCCTAAGAAGGGGACATTACATAATCTGTAGAATAAATGCTTGACAAGGGTGTATTATCATTACCATCACATGTAATGCATCTATACCTTGCTCACATCCCTTTCAAAACCTGCATTATCTTTACCATCACATTCAGTGCATCTATACATTTTATACATCCCTTATATAACCTCAATGTATAGCAGTAGTTGTTGATACCATTATTTTTCCTTTTTCTCTTTTTTTGTTATGATTTTCCTGTTTCATCTATAAATAAAAGTATGTTTCATTTGTAGTGATTGAACAATGTACAGAAAACTACAACAGTAATTTGCGTCGTCTTGTATAAGCAAGGTCAACTAAAACTGAACTTGGATATCATTATAACCTTATGATATTGAAAATTATCCATAGTTCTACTCCCTACCTTGAGTTGAGATTGATCTTTGTAACTTGCATGGAATAGCTTATTGAAAATTGTATTTTAGTATAATACATATTGTTCTTTTCATGGCATATATTGAGCATAGAAATCTCTTTTTATCATTATAGCCAGGTAAAATTAAAATTCATATTGTGGAAAACTGTCTCAAGGGAATTAAGATAGCCTTGCTGATAGACAAACTGCATACCATATAAGCATAAATAGATTTGCAAGTGGATTAGCAGATTTTGGACGGTCTCTATCTATATTTTTACCAATCTGTTGTTTGTGTTAGTATTGTGTATATCTAGCTTGTTTTGGTTTTGGGAGATTAGGTTGTTACATTCTAGTTTAAGTTTATGAGTATGAATTTTGACATTTTCTTAGTAACAGGTAGCTTGTGCAGAAGACTATATGTGCTCGATCATGGATGCTGGGATTGTGTTGAATGTGGAGGTAAGAATGAATTTTGTCTATTGTATTAGCTACCATATATGTGTATTGCATCAAATATCTGCTGCATACTCTCTCAAGGTGCACATAACTATACATCAAATAATTGAGTATTTTAGAGCTTCTGTGAAGTACAAAGCTCACCATATGTTGAATTCTTCTATGGTCTATAGTCTGAGCCCTCTTGTTTGGAGGATGATTAACAATGCTGTCATGTCCCCTTTTTTGGAATTAAATATTTTACAATATTATTTAATTTGGGCTGACAATTTCTAATTTTAAGGGCAACTTAATATTATTATAATTAAAATAAAAGATGTTTTTAAACACTAGAACAAAATAAAAGTCTTTTTAAATGCTTAAAATAAAAAAATAGAAGAATAAAAAGTATTTTTAAATACTTGGATGAAGGTTTAGGACCCAAGAGTCCCATTCAAAAGGTGTATCAAGGAGGTTCCTATATTCATTTGATCATCATTCAAGTTAACTTTGCATCCAATATTCAAATTTGAGCAGTTTGTTCAATCTAGGGCATCCAAGGACAAAAACCTTTGCTGTTTTCGGGGTTTGAGAGGATGAAAACCTTCTTAAACATTCGCAATCAAGGATGAAGACCCTTGTTTCTAATTTTGGGTGATTCTATTTGAGAATCATAATTGTGCTCATTTGTGGAGGATTTGGAGCTGCTACGGTGCTGCTATAGTTTTTTTGCAAACAAATATCATCATATCATCACAAAATCTTATTTGAAGGTTTCAAGTTTTTGGTGGATTTTGGACATCACTAGGAGCTGGATATGAGTAACCCTAGCTGAGTGCCACCTCGAGGAAGTAAAATTCAGACATTTAGTGCATTTTATCTGTCAAACCAGCCACTGCATTCATCATCTCAATTATCACTTAATGTGTCAAGGGTGATCACAGTTGTTGAAGGAAGAAAATTGAGAGCTTGTATACTCTCTGCAGCATCCATACCATGCTGGTTACACCATAATCTGCCTAGATTGTAGGGATATGAGCACATATGGGAGTGTTCGTATCATATTCTGTCCAGATCACAAGGGTATTAACAAATATTGGAGTGGCCACTTCATTTTCTACCTAGATCACAGGTTAGCAGCTGTTCTAAGGTGCTGGCTTGGATTTCAAGTATATCAACTGCGATTCTTAGTAGCTCATCAATAAAATGTAAGTTTCCAGATTATGCTCTATAGGAAATAAGAGGGTTGTCACCTCTGTTGCTGTTATATAACATTGTCTATCTATATGTTGAAGATGTCAAATATGAATACCATTATAAGAGGAGATTCCAAATTGTTAATTTTTATTGTAGTCATTTGTGTCATGTCCCTAAATTGGAGGAAATATTAAATTAATTATTTATTAAGTTATTCCAATAAATTAATATATCAAAAGGGATGACTTTATAGTTAATTAATTTAATAAAAGTTACAAATAAAATAATAAATTAAAAAAGTCACTTAAGAAATAAAATAATATTATTTCTAGAAGCTTCTTGAAAAGTCATTGAGAAATATATTTAAGGAGCTGCTAGCTTAGCACTTGGGCATGCTTGATTTGGAATTCATTTCTCATTACCAATTTGGTAAGGAAGCTTGAATGCTTTGCATTGCTCGAGGGTTTGAAGACTCTAGAGTACCGGTTTCGATTGTGCAATATCAACCCTAGCTGGAATTGTTGAGAAATCCAACCAGGGTTTCTACAAGTGTTTTATTGGAGATTTGACAGGTGCAATAGCTGATGTATTGTTGCCGTAGCTGAATTAGTGTGATAGCTGGTTTATTATCACATCTTCATCATTTGCAGCAGTTGGTTTATTGTTGCAATCACATTTGAGGAGGAACTTATTTGCAGCAGCTGAGGTATTGTTGCAAACATCATCTCAATTAAGGAGGTAGTCTATTTCATAGATCATTACCAAATTTAATGGCCCTTGGCCAAATTTGGAGAAATCGATTGGGAGAGTAATTGCAGGATATATTTACAGCAATTCTTGAAGAATATTTCCAGCTTCATATTGACTTCTGTTGGAATTAAAAAATTGTGGTATCTCAGCTTTATTGATTTCAACTTTGGAGATTTCTGGGCACTGCTTTAGATTTAGGAAGTCGTCAAAAAATTATATCAATTGCTTGGAATCAAAAATCAAAGTTGAACGGGACTTTGCAGATAGGACAAATTTAAGAAAAGACAAATCAAGTTGTCAGACAAGACAAAATGCAGAAGCCAACAAATTAAGGAGAGATTCGATATAAGACAAAAATCAGAATTTGTATTGTGAGGTTGATTTTATTGTGGAAATAATTAAATATTGGAGGATCGCATTACACAAAGAAAGACGTCTTTGTTAGAGACATTGATTTCTTTTATTGGGTCCTGCTTCACTCTACCTCATACAGCAAGCTGCTTGGTTAAAGACAAATCGTGGCCTACTTGATAGACGCAAGGGATTAAAGACAAAGGGAAGAATTTGCAGCAAATGAGATTTCTGGGTGGTCACTAGCAGGGGCAATTTGAATGTTGGAGACAAATAAAAAATTCAGAATAGCCTGGAAGTAAATCGCAGGTCCACAAGGAGGAGTGGCGCACCATTATGGCACCCAGCAGGGACGAAATAAAGAAGGTATGAATTATTTGCACAGTCAGAATCATTCCAGTCAAGGTGCTGTAATCGGGTTCCATCTCCCATTAAAATTAAAGTCATAGGGAATGCATTGTATCCCTCTCTAAGGTGTTAGTCATTAGTTAAAGGAGATCGCTGTCTTTTACAGCATTATAGGATTGCATTCAGTCTAAATTCATCACTGTAGCAGCAGATTGTAGTGAATGTCATATGCTAAATATTGTAGTCACAACATTACATCGATTGGAGTTAGAGTGTCTCACTTCTTTGTAAACCATAAAGCAAAGTATGTACTTCAGTTATCTGCAGCAATAGTATGGAGTTGGAGTTGCTTACAAACTGTTTGCTATAATGTCTGATGCTTAGTTATCAAGTTGCATTAGTTTTAGTTACTTTATTGCATTGAAAAATCAGATACTGGCCTTGCATTTGTATATTTCTATTAGTGGCATATGTAGATAAGTTTGGGAAGTTACTTCATGCATCTCATCACCATATCCAAAGGAGAAAACAAACAGAAAAACAATTACCAGCTGGGAAAGAGTTCAAGTAAACTGTTTGACGGAATTCCAAAGAGCTCAAAAACTGAAAATTCAAGTCAGATTTAGCAAGGGCTCTTACAATTTGTAATAACTCTACCCTAAATTTCTCAACAACTTGCAACTCAGCTGGTTTTAGCCCACCGACATTTTATCATACACTTGGTTAATCATCAAGAACATTCAATATTTCCAAGGTTTATGATTGAAAACTTCACTAACTGGTGATCATATAGTTCAAATATAAGAGTATTTTAAAATTTTATCAATCAAATGTCAAGAACTCTACCATGAGTTTCATATTTATAAATTGTCATTACATTTGCCAATCAGCTATGAATGCACAAACATTTCATATGCAAACTGGAGATATAACAGAGAATACCCGGAAGATTGTTGTTGTGACAATAACTAGAAATATGCAACAGCAATTAGAGAGCTGATAACAATATGGAATGTTCAGCTGATGATGGTTTGCAATCTTAGGAACAACACTATATGTCTACAAACTTCCTCAAACTGTTGCTAATATCTGGTGTAAAATGGGACTGATTATCACTACCTAAGTTGCCGAATCGGGTACGGTATTGGTACGGGTACGTGGATACGGTACGTCGGTACAACAAATTTTTTTGGGGGGGTTTGGGTATATTTGGTTATATATATATATATATATATATGATGCATATGCTAAACAAGAATTATAATTTATAATTTATAATATTAATTGTTAATTATTGAACTAATACTACTAGTAACATATAAAAAATTATAATATAATTAGTAATTTAATATATACAATACTAAAAATTTAAAAATAATTAATAAATATTAATATAAAGTTTCAATTAATAAATAATAATTCAAATTTTAATTATGTAATATTAATATAAGTTTATTACTTAACATTTACATCTATTATATTAATTATTAATTTAATAATATATTAATATAACTTAAACTACAAAATAATAAAATATTAATAATTAAAATAATAAATACTAATTAAAATTAAATTTTTTTATATTATGTTCTTTAATAATCATTCTAAAATATAAAACAATTAATATTAATAAATTTTAATTTTAATATTATTAATATTATTATATTAATTAATAATAAATAATATCATAAATTATAAAGGTGAAAATATTAAATTTAAAAGTTTAAAGTTTTAAAAAATGAAAACTATTAAACAATATTAATATTAGGAATAAATTTTATAATATATTATAAATTACAAAGTAAAAAATATTAGGTTTCGAACTTTTTAATGTTCTTCCTATTCATCGGGTGTTTTCTCCTGCAACCTCGTGGGCACAGGTCGAACCTAACGAGCTACAGGCAACGTTCTCTCCACAGACCATGTGGATTTTGCAATGGGTTGAGACGGCCTCCCACACTACAACCCATGAAGAAGGAGGTTTTTTTTCCCGACTATACATGCAGAGGTTCTTGTCTCTGTCTAAATTAAACCTTCTCAAGATGCCCTCTTTGACATGGTCGGATGCCATGATCAAGATACCACCGACAAACTTAACTCCTGCATTGCTTGTGTCAGTGAATGGAAGCAAAGAAAATCTTTAATAAAATGGAAGCTCATTTTCGGTTTTTATCATGCGTAAAAATCTTCGAAACGTTCTGCATTCACTATGTCGACTTGCAATTCATCAGGATTCGACCAAACAAATTTAAATTTTTTTCAGACTTATAAAAATTGAACCCTTCCCGATTTTGTAGAGTTTCCAGCATTTATTAGATTCCAACACGTACCGTACCCAAAATCGACGGTAAATCCAAACAATTCTATAACATAGATCACAACTTTAAAAAGAACCAAATAAGTCCAGAAGATTGCTGCACCACAAATATGAATGTCTAGTTGATAATGATGAGGCTGTCTAAAAGATTAATTTGGAATCTTCAATGATCTTCACTGAACTATCTTCAAAATTGCACTCTGAAGTCTAAAGCTGTTGCACAAGCAACACAAATGTTTGAAATATATAAATTCAATTGACTTATGTTGTTGTACAACTCACTTGCTAGTGCTACATAGGCTGGAATCCACTAAAGGGAGCCTACAAAGCATAGGAGATGATGTGTCTGGCTCAATGAAGTACCCTTTTACTTATGGTTCCTTTTTAAGGCTTGATAATATTACCAAAAGGGTTGTACGACAGGGATAATAGAGTTCTAAAGATTGCTCAATAATTTATCTTTTTTCCTTCAACTCCA
>CM021109.1:539884017-539965614 GCA_007115665.2 Sequoiadendron giganteum
ACAAAGAGGCTATTTTCCAAAGTCCAACAAACAAGAGGCACAAACCCCATGAATTCAAAAATAGGTCAAAAATCACATAAAGTAAATGGCAGAAACCTTGGCGTTCCAAAAGATGACAAAATATGCCGAAACCAATAATTAAAAGGGTCTCTGAAAATAGTAGATACAAAAGGTAGTGCGGCCAAATACTTAGACACAAAAAAATCTCCAAAAAATTAAATAAAATACCTACGATTTCAAGAAAATCACGAAAAACCCTTGATCATGCGAGAGGCAGCAGATGAAGTCACCGATTTTCTAGACAAACGCTTTGGAAAATGCCTAAAACCAAGAAAAAAAACGGGATTTATAGTCTTCCAGAATTGTGATAGGTTGTGCAGCCAGGAGAAGAGTCAAAATCACGCCAGAAACCCGTCCTCAAACAAAGGCATGAAAAGTATGAAGCACTCAAAGAAATCATTCAAAACTTTCAAGCACAAATAAAACACGATTTGTAGGTGACTTTCAGAAACACGATTTTTGATATAAATTCCAAAAACGCAACCAAGAAGCCCTCGCGCGTGGTCAAAGAATGAAGAATAAAGTTGCATGCAAACAAAGGATGGAAAAACAAGCAAAAACCAGCCATGATTTTTGTTGAAAGCGACGCCTAGAAGCATAGAAGAAGTTGCATGAAAAGAATCTCTGCAAACAATGAGAAATTGCGACCAAAGAAGACGTGATGGTTAGAGAAAACAAGACGCGATTCTTTTGTGAAAAATGCAGGTAGGTATCTCTAGAAAACGACCACATGATTTCTAGAAACCCTAAAAAAATGCAGACAAAATGAGTGCCCAAAAATTTTAAATTTTTTGTTTTCTGGCTTTGATACCATATTTTGGTAAAAATCTCGATGTATTAACAAAGAAGGGACAAAGTCTCTTTAAATAGGTTTACAAATAAAGAATATGGAAAGTTTCTAAAAATGACAAAAGAAAACTAAAGAAACAATCTTATCTTACAAATACTATATTGACCATTAAATAATAAACTAAATATTATTTTAATACTTGCAATAAGCCTCCTCAAAACTTTTATTCGTTCCACTTCGTAACTCGTCCTGCATTGCCTTCTTTCTTTTTTCCCTTTCATCTTTAATTTTTTTTTTTTGAAAATTCACTTAAAAAGTAACTTAGTTAATTCACTTTAATTCTTTTATAACTTAAGATACTTTTCACACCATTAATTTAAGTTGCCCTTTTTAATTTATCCTTTTTGACAACTTAAACTAATTATTTAATTTTATGCTGACACATAAAAATTGGGGACATTACACTAAATGCATTTCATTGCATATTAAATGGAACTTTCAAAACAGTAATGAACATGCAAACTGATAGTCCATCTTCACATCCCTTATCTCATACATAAGTCTGAACTAAACAGTATGAGAACAGTGGTACTGGTGACTTTCAGATTATTGTAAACTCAGACTATGTACAAATATAGTGCAGAAAAATAAGGAGATTCGACTAAGAAGAGAACAATAACTGTATGTCCAATAACAACGAGTTAGGAAGAGTTTGGAGTATATCTCTGACCTAAACTTATCATACCATTAATGGAAATGAACAACGCTAACTTACAAGTAATATCAGTATGTATGTTAATCTGGGTTTGCACGTACAGTCTGGAATAGTTGCAGCAGATTGTAAACAAGTCAAGCCTCTGTGTATGAAGACACCTTTCATTCAACACCTTACACCTTCAGAACTCTCATGTGGGGTCAGAATGAGACTTTTCATCAGATAAATGTAGGCGTCCAAGTCAAGAACTCCCATGCCAATCTTCTGCTAGTTGATACACCACCATTTAGGGGTCCCATGATAGCAAGAGAGAGGAATATACCTTTATCTATAGCCTGTGACTTCATGGAAGGTGCTCCATTTTATCTTCTAAACCCATGAACGCCACAACCCCAAGTCCTTATGTCTCCACTCACAAATACTGTACAGTATACAGTCACTTCCGATGCCCAATATCATAGTCCCACTAGTCTCATAAAACCAACGCTCAACAAAGATATGGATGGCGATAGTTTGGAGTCTATCAGTGAATAACGCCTCTCCGATGTATAATTCTTTCTACACCTCAATGCCCAACAATACTTAAGCAATAGAAAAACCTCTGAGAAATAGATAAATGGCAACCAAGCAGATCTGCAGCTCTTCCTTGATACCAAATGCCAAACCTCGATCTCAGAATGGAAAGTTATCTCCACACCTAGGGTTTAGTATGTAGCTCAACCCTAGAGAAGGAACCACAATAGAAAGAAGATATTCGCTAAGGCTGGAAACTCAATGAGAGATATTGCTTGTGATGCCAGATAAGAAATTAAGAAATTATTCATTCAAACTTCAGAACCCTCGCTTCTCAGACAAGTTGATTTCAACCGTTAATCTTCAAATTTATCTCCGTAGAAGATTCATAAATTTGCCTTATCATGCAAGTGCGAATCCTAGATGAATTTGCTAGTGCCAGCTAGGGAGGAATCTTTCACCACCGAAATTGGAACCCGTAAGAAATTCTCACCTAGGGTTTTGAACCTTGAAAAGCTCCTCCAAAATAAAAACCCCAAATAAAATAATAATCCAAAATATGAGAGAATGAGCTCTCAAATCCTTTTTATAATGCCTTTTTAAGGTTTTCCCGTCTAAATCACTGAACACATTATTATAAAGTGACTTTATTATTTAAACCTTTTAACATTTCTGATTGTCACTTTATAACCCCTTTAATATTTAATCATTTAATATTACCTTTATAATTAAACTTTTGCTAGGCAACATTAAATAATTAAATACATTAAGATTATTTAGCCAAGTTGGAAACGGGGACATTATAGTCCTCCCTTCCCAAAGATTGCTTGCCCTCAAGCAATCTGCAACTACAAACCAACCCAACTACCACAATACTTGAAGCTAGAGCAGAAAACCAACTGCATCTGTCCACCAACCACCTGGATCCCACATGATCTTGCAAAATACCCTAACTATTAACCATTGTATGCAGTTGAATCCCAAAACGCTGTCAAGCCTTGAGTATTTGGTCAAAAAGCTCTAGATTAAACACATAACCTCATCACGCACTCTCCAAGTACTGTGGTGACAAACCTCATGTATCATAACTATCCATAGGTGTACTCCACTTGGGTCCCATGGACAAATTGGAATTCCAACATACCCAACACGACTTCTGTTGTGCCACTTTGATAACCTCTGGAATCCAATTGTACCAAGTCTCAAATTTATGTTTCTGAAAGCAACCATCTAAAGTAAGCAAAGTAGGAGACCTACAAAACTTTGATTTATCACCTGTGGTCGAAAACATATTAGACTAGAGTGAACTAGAAAACCCCTTATTTGACCTACCTCTATGTGACATCAAAGACATAGTTAACTCTTGTGTATGTGGGATGAAAAAAAATTGATGAACACACCTCAATATGTAGTCGAGGTGAAATTCACCTGTTCGAGTCAACGAAATCCTAGAGTAGTCATGAGGATTCCCTACTTCACTACCATCATCAGAGGATGAATCATGACTCAGAACATGCTGGACCAAACCTACAACAACACCATCAACTCCCTCTGCAACCCTGATGGCAAGGTTCCTATCTGAAAGCAATTGCAAGTACCGTGAACTTATGTCTTCAAGGGCGCACTTGATAGTTTGAAAATTTGATGCCTTAAATCCTTCCCTTGGACCTTCTTGTCCCGCTTCAAAATTAATTATCCAAATGAGATATTGGATGAACTTATTTGTCTTATTGAAGCGAAACAAGATTTGCTCAACCTCATCTTCAGTGACCTGAAACTATTTCTTCCATTCATGCCTCTTATTAGGCCAAAGGTCACGATCAACTGCATAGAAGGAATTTTCTGATTTGCTTTCAGGAGAAAGAAATATACCATCAAGAATGCTATGTTCCTCACTAGATGATGCTCTGATGAGTTTGACTCAAAAACTACATAGTTGAATCCTGATAGCAATATCATAATTTGGCACACTAAGGAAACTACCTCCTACTTATCAATTGATGAGCTAAAGGGGATCTATAATGAATGGTTCATAAGGCACAACACTTGCTGAAGGTTTTGCAAATGGGGTTGAAAGCTAAGTGGGCTTAACCTTGGGGAAAACTCCGTGGTTAAGCGCGCTTGAGTTGGAGCAATATTGGGATGGGTGACCTCCTGGGATTGCCTAGTGCTTCACCTTTGTGAGCATCACCTAGATGCAATGAGTGCTAAGTGGACCATTCATTATCATGAGAGATGGGTTCTTGTGAACCTCTAATCATGAAACATGGGTCAATGAGTTTGACTCAAAACTACACGGTTGAATCCTGATAGCTATATCATAATTTGACACACTATGGAAAATACCTCCTACTTATCAAATTTGATTTTACAACATATAGATGCACAAAAATTGCTATCAGATTGTTACATGCTCAGGAATGTTTGTGTAATGTCCCCGATTTAGCCTATTTCTAGAAACTCGTAGGCTAAGCAGAATGGGAACACTTACTATTTATAGTAAGTCATGATACTGCTCAGTTGGCATATAGATGTGGTTTTGGCAAACTTACTATTTATAGCAATATGCTATTTTTGGTAAGTATATTTATAGTAGTATCACTCTAGCAGCAACTCAATCTTTTGCAGTTCAGTTTGGCTTTCTATTGAGTTGAAGTGAACTTACTATTTTTGGCAGTGGCTATTTTTAGTAAGTCTAATCTTGGCAGTATCATCATCTGCAGTTTAGCTCAGGTCATCATGCTATTTGTGGCAATCCTTCAGTTTCAGTATTGGCATTGGTTTTGGTTATCTCCTTGGACTAAGTGTTATACTTAGTTAATTTCATGTTTTTAAGTTGTACCCCCATGCCTAGGAGAGATAACTTCATGTTGTTTTAAAGAGGGGACATTAAGGGGTCATGTTGAGCATTTAATGATTTATTAAATGCTTTATTGTTGCAAATAGAAATGGACGCCTAAAGGGAAGGGAAATAATGTTTTATCATTTCACAATAAAGTGAATGGTTGAAGGTGGCGTCCCTTGGGAAGTTGAAGTGATTCAACTTCTTGGAATTCAAAGTGTTTCATTTGCCCATTGAAACTTATATATTTCTGCATTGTGGAGAGCTGATTATGTTATGTTTTGGAAAGCAAAGTTATGCTGCTGATTTGAAATCCGAAATCCGGCTAAGGGAAAACTTAGCAATTCTATTCCACTCTTTGGGCCTGAAACTATGGTTCCCTAGATGATGGATTGAGAGTGTGCTTCATTCAGAAGTGCACATTGAGCCTCAATGTGAAGATTCAGTCATGGCTGTAGGTGAAAATCATTAACAGCTTTAAGGGTAATGCTAATTTGATTATGGGTATTTGTTCATCATGATTCTATGCTTGAGGCGACCCCACCTTGAAGTTTGCAGGTTTTAGTTTGTTGTTTCTGATTTTTAAGTAGAAAATCGCCCCTCAAGAAGGCTGTACCATGTTGGGACTATCTTGGGATTCGTGCCTAATCATTCTCTAAGCTTTAATGTAGTTTGTGGGTTGGAGATTGGGCGCCTACCTCTTAGAATACTTCTGCAGTTTATTTTACATCATTTAGAGGTATATTTGAAGAGTTATGAGCATTTCATTTGATTTACATGTTTGCTGATTGACATTTTTAGTCTGCTGTTTATGCATATCAAATTGTTAAACGTTGAGATTTTGACTTATATCTTGGCGATTGAGAAGATTATGTATTGTAATAAACATTCTTCAGAAGTTTGCATTGATTATATTATTGTAACACATGGAAAATGCAGATTTATTTCATTGTAAGGCTGAGAATTAGTAGTACTAATCCAGTCATTGTTCTTACTGCATTTACTTGTGATTTCCTAATGCAAACACTTTAACCCCAGACTGGTTTACCACCAGTGTGGAGAATGAACATTTGTATCTCTCTTTCTCACCCACTGTCAAGTGGAGAATTCCCATTGTTGAGTGGATGCCCGCCGTAGTGGATGAATTAGTTTTGAATTGTAATGTTTTTCCCCCCACTGTTTGGTGGTAGTGTGGAAAGTTTCTCATGGCTGGTTATGCGCCTATTTTATTTTAATTTCAGCATTAGTACTTCACCATATGTTAGCACCTCGCCTATCAAAAAATCTTGAGTACGCATTCTTGGTGTCGAGTTTAATCTCTCTCTTTCAGTGTAATCATTGTAATATTTGATTCAGTAGATCCTAGGGATCCTCTGACCATATGCCCGCCCCTCCTCCTTAAGTGGTTTTAGGGCGCATTCTTGGTTAGAGTTCTTTCATGCAACGTTTTGGGTTATGCTAACTTTAACGGGTGCTTGGTTACATTGTAAATGTTCATTTAAAAATAAAAAAAAATGAGAGAGTATATTTCAATTTGATTAGTGTTATACCCAAAATGAAATTTTTGGCATTCTGCTTAATTTGAGCTAAACAATGAAAAAATGCCATCGAAAGTATGTTTTAGGTCAAACCAAACATGAAGTCTTTGTGGGTTTATGTCAAGGAACCTATGGTTAAAATTCTGAAAAAATAAAAATTAGGGTTTTACGCCCCTATTTTTATGGAAACCCTAAAAAATAGGACCTTCCCGAAAATGATTGAAAGTAATTCTGATAGGATTAATTGCCTTCACGATCACACTGATCAAGTCAAAATTATCAAAAATTATGTTTTACTCTGGTGGGTCTATTTCTATTTTTCAGGAACAAAGTTAGGAGCTCCGTAGCCATTAATGGTAGATTGGCCAGTACCAGGTGTTGAAAGCTAAACCTCAAAAGCTTCAACGAAGAAACCATGGCGGAAAAGGTCAAAAAGATGCTGTTTCAACGAAGGAGATTCTCAAAACGGAAAAGGCCAAAATTTGGCTAAGTTTGGAAGGTGCACGTTTTGTCTACCAAGGCAAAACACAGACTACAGTGGCTAAAAGCGCCCCTCTTGAAGAAAGGAGCCCTTGGATCTCAGAGGGAAAATCAAATCATTTGGCACCTCCAACTCAGTCATCCTCTTCACTTTCATGCTGGCTCGACAACGAAACAATTAGCAAGATCATCTGATTCAGGGACCATTGACCAACTGTCAGCAAAGTATGGAGGATCCATTGACGACAGAAATGCCAAATCAGAGAGCTTCAAGGTAAAAGCGCCCCTGCTACCCAGGGGCGCCCCTCAGTTACAGGCACCAAATGAATCCATTAGCAGCAACTCTATACATGTTATCTTTCCAGCTTCCTCCCAGCTACGTGATCAATCTGACAGCAAGTCCATAAGACACACCAAACGATCACAAGTTGAGATCAAGCAGAAAAAGCCAAAACTGAAGAACTGGAAAGGTAAGCCAGAAAATGGCTAAGGCATGGCTAAAAGCGCCCCTCTCAAGGAAAGGCGCCCTTTCCTGAAGGCATCTAGATTCAGCCAGAATCTTCATTGCCTCCCTGGATGACCTTTTCAGCTATGACCTATCTCGTCAATGAGACTATCAGCAAACGCTTCTGACAAATCAATCAACTGATGGAGGAGGTCAAAGACTGGCAGTCCATAGCCAAGATGAAACCAAGCAAAAGCCCAGCAAGGGCGCCCTTTAGTTGGAAGGCCCAAAACTTGCCAGCTTCAACTGAGAAGTCAGGCATCCTGAACAAGACCGAACTGGCTACCCGATGCATCGTCAAGCAGAGTCATCTAACATCGGGAACGTCAGATCAAAGCAAAGAGGGTCTGAAAAGGTCAAAACGAAGAACAGTCAATGGAAATTGACTAAGGCATTGTCAAAAGCACCCCTCTCAAGGAAAGGCGCCCTTCTTTCTGGAGACCTAAACTCAGTTTTCTGAGTTAATCTCTCCCAGGCATATCTAATCATACTGATCCTACCTCAACAACAGAACTGCCGGACACTGCCTGAGATCAACTGAGTAACCTGAATCAATGATCAAACGGGAATACTTCAACTTGCAAAATAGACAAAAATGATCAACTTCAAGGTTGGACACCTAAAGGAAGTCAAAGTAAAAGTGTTGACTTGAGTTAGCAAATTTGGAGCCAAAAAGAGACCAAACACTCCACAATCAGTGGAAATCATTTTTTGGAACTCCAAATCAGGCCTGAATGATGAGTTATCTTCCATACTTTGTGGATCTTAACCCTAATTGCCTTATATTCATGCTAGGCGTCCCTTTCCTCATTATTCTTTTTGCAGGTTGAAGGATAAAACATCAAGTAGCCCCCAAGAACACGTTTTCAAGATCTGGCAGGGGTTTTGAACGGATCTTCAATATTTTGAAGATCATTGGCAGTAAAAGCATTCTTCTCCCAAGATTGCTTCCAGAGACAGATTATTGCAAAGTGGCAGTTTATAACTTCCAATCCATCTTTTGTCTACTTCCTCTACTTCTGTCTATATTTCTTTTGCATGTCATAGAAAACGACAGATTATCATAGATCTGGCCAACTGGGTATGATCAACACAACTTTTTCAACAAAACCCATATGGTAGATTTTTCCAGAAAAAGTAGCCCTGCTGCCCCTATTTTTTAGGGTTTCCGAAAAAAATCATAATATTGAAAAACAGACAAACTGGGTTTGTTTGGCTTTGAAGCATGAACAAAACCCATGTGTCAGATTTTTCCGAGAAAAATCACTTTCTGGTACCCCTGCTGCCTCTGCTACCAAAGGGTTTTTGCATGCCAAGGAAAAAATCATTTTTTCGAATTTCTAACGATTTGGGTTTGTTTAGAAAATCATTCTTAACAAAACCCATGTCTCAGAATTTTTCGTAAAAACTACCCCCCGACAAGGCTAATTTTAGCAGTTGCAGAAAAGTGTCAGAACAGGGTCAAGTGCCCAGTCAATATTCAAGGTTTTCAGAATGCAGTACTCTCAGGTGCAATACAAGACCAAAACGGTCTTATACCATGATTACCTGAAAACGACTAACACAGACTTATGGCAGAAAAATCCAGAGGTTAGTTCTGAGGACTTAGAGGGCATGAATCAAATCACATTGCAGAACATCGAAGAATCCGGTTTATTTCAAGCAGCATCTATTCCAATCACCTTACAAAGCATCGAGCTTGTAATTACTTGCACAAAGCATTACAACCCGACTACAAGAGAGATCCTGTCAGTAGACGAGAGGGTGATTTGCAGCTTGAAGCCGGTGGACATAGAGACTTGTTTTGCAATTCCACCATGCCCTACCAAGAAGGTCATATCAATGACAGAATGTGAAAAGGCATTCGAGGCTTCGAAGGATGAGTGTTCGCTTATAATGGCTGAACATTGGCTGAAAACAAAGAGAACCAGCTTGCCCAGATTGGTTGGTAGAGGAGAATTCAAAGATGAGTACGGAGTGTTAATCACCCTACTCAGCAGAGTCACTGGACAAGAGGAGGGAAAATCCTTCCAGCTGTGGATGTTCTACATTATTGGCAAGATAATCAGCAGGAAAAAACGTTACGACTGGGCCTCCCTGATCAGTGACACACTCCACCAACAATTCACCGGGTTTCTAGAAGAGCACTATTTCCACATGTGTTCATACCTGGTCTACCTGATAGCCTTCCAAGGCGATTTCAGAACATTAAACACTGTGGGAACCTTGGGTGTGCAAAAGGTACAAGAGTACTTCCCTCGCTTGGAGTTCACTCTAGTGGAAAGACACTTCAAAAAGATTAATGACCTTTTTACTATGCACACCGTGCATGAGCTAGACCATGAGATGCACGTGCATATTTCACCAGCAGCTAAGGCAGCAATGGTGGACTGGGCGGATTGGTTCATCCAATTCCCCACTTTCACCTACATATGCGTGTATGGCTACAATGGCCAGCCCGCCATGATGCCACGCTACCCCTCAGATAGGGTAGTGTTCATGGAATTCCTGAGGCAGTTGGCCGAGGTTCACTCTTACCTTCGCATAAAGAAAAAGACTGCTGCAAACTTTCCTTTTCAGATGGGATTCTACAGATGCAGGACTGCCGCTGATGCCAAGTTGATAAATCAGGAAATAGTGAGATTTAATCTCAAGTACCTCATTGACAGGAGGCCATCCTATGACCCTAGAGGCATCTTCGCAGCACACCTTGAGCAAAGATCATCACATGAACCTTTCATGGAGGATTTTTGGGTCAACTGCGAGGATGAGTTCGAAGTGAGAAGAAGGAACCATAGTAGATTCAAGCTCTCGCAAATTGCAGAATTCATGTCAGAAGACATCGAGGGTTTATCTGATGACGAAGAAGAAGTCATTCTTTCTTCCTTCTTCACGGGTCTAGTGGATTCACAACCACTCGGCGAAGTAGACTGGTACGCAAAAGAGAGTACGTCTATTGAGGAAAGAATGGGTAGAGTAGTTCGACACAGTCAACTCTACCTTGACAGTAAGAGGACAAGGAAGGTAGTACTTCCCCAATCAGAGCCGCTAGCGGTTCAGTTTACACTACCTACCTCGTCTAGGAGGAAACCTAGACAGAAGAAGATGAGCTCCCTTCCAGAAGGAATGCGGATGTCAGGAAGCACATGGGGAAGAAGAGGAATTGCCAGCACAAGCCGGCAAGAGGTACAAGTGGAGACAGCCACCAATTTACCTAAAACAGTTGAGACTGCTGGAGCTACACCAGAACCATTGTTCGAGATAATCGAGGCAGAGATGGAGCCCATTGTAGAAGAAGTTGCAGCAGAAGCAGTGCCTGTAATAGAAACAGAGCCACCTACTTTACCACCATCACAGAGGTCGCAAAGTCCTATTGATTTGGACTCACCACCATGAGGCATTGCCACGGCACAGTCTCGTTCTTCCAGCATTCAGGGGGCCTATGCTCCTCCTCCCAGCAATTCTAGTCGAGATTCTATCTGGCTGGAAAGCTCGCTTGGGACGAAGAGGGAGAGACCTTCTTATCAGCTTGATTTCTCTGAATTCCATCATGTCCCACAAGACATACCGGCAAAGAAGTTGAAGAAGTAGACACGTGTAGAAAAGAATGCAGAGAACGAGGTTATCATAGAGACTGTTGCCCTGCCTGAAGACAAAGATATACATAATGTGAGGGTTGAGGATTTCACGCTTTCAAAGGTGAACCTTGGAAAAACCACTCGACAGGTGGAGGCAGACCTTCTCGGAATCGCCTCAGCGAGCGCCAAAGAAAGGATGACAAAGGATGGACAAGACAAAGCAGCCTTAAAGGCTGAAATCCGTCAGCTGAAATTGTACATTTCTAGTTTGATACATGACATTCCCAACTCCTCGGCCTTGCCTCAAGGACTATTGGATCTCCCAACTGAAAGAAACCATCACCAGTTGATCACATACGACAAACACTTGAGACGTCAAGTGAATGAGTTTGTCATCAAAGGGAAGTGCGTATTAGTAGAAGCATATCAGCTGAGAGACAGAGCACATGGACTTCGATCAGAAATCCAGCAGTCGGATATAAAGGCAGCTCAAGAAAGGCCGAGAGAGGAAGCGACAGTTGCTGATTTGCAACAGGCATATGAATCAGTTACAACCACTGAGAACAAACACCATCTCTTTGAGTGGAAAGAACAGGTGGCATGCAAGGTGAGAGCCTACGATGCCAACTTAGTGGAGCTGATTGACTATAGACGCTTTGTCGCCGATATTATCGACTTCGCAAGAACGTTGGTAATATCCTTCCCTGAGTTAGAATATTAGCGAGAAGGAGGGGAATATGTTGAGCTTGAAATGGTGTAGACACGGTTCCAGGATGTCATCCGATCTTCATTCCTTGAAGATTCCAATGGCTGCAAATTAGCCAAAATTGCAGCCATGTCTGTCCAGTTAGATGAAGCAGCTGCCCAATGCATAACCTATCATTTGCAGCTTGCAACGGGTGAAGAAATGCTTAGACGCCACATAGTCACTTTGAAAAGCTTTAATTACCCGGAGGTCGAAGAAGTCAATGACTAGATAGCTAAGTTACCGGATTCGTACCTGGAGGCCCCGAACCCGGTTCGGGTGCGAACCCGATACGGGTTCGCCTGCGGGTACGCCCTGGGCACGCACCCTGTGCGTACCCAGGGCGCACCCGGGTGTTTGGTGCGTGGACCCGAAGGTACCAGGCCCGTGTTTGGTGCGTGGACCCGAAGGTACCAGGCCCAAACCCGGGCGAACCTTCAAGAACCCACGGCCCAGCATCAATAAAGTTCGCCTAAATAGAGATTAAAAGCATTTTTTTTAATTTTATTTTATTTCCTAACCCTAATCCGGCCCAATATGAGGCTTTTCAACACAAAAACATTTCATTTCTACTTCTCATTTTGCTCTCACCATATTTTCTCTACATCTTGGCATTTTGAAAGGAGGTGATTGTATTCGAAGGAGATCGATTGTGGAGTGCCAAATAGCTTCTACAAAGGAGATTTAAGTGTTTAAGGTATGCATTTAAACCCTATTCTTTGATCTTTTGAACTATTTTTCAAGTTTCTTAGTTTTTGATGAATTTTTTCAAGTTTGTGAAGAATTTTTTCAAGTTTGTGAAGAATTTTTTCAAATTTATTTATTTATTTTTCATATTTTTTATAGATTGCAACAATGGCCAGTAGTCAAAGTTCAGTGGGTGGGGAAGGAAGTCAAAAGTTCAAAATTGAGAAAGGATCTCCTTTATGGGCACATACCACAAGAATTTCACAAATTCCTGGAGGTGGGGGTTTTGTTTGGAAGTGTAATTTATGCAATGTACAATATAATAGCTCCTATTACCGAGTGAAACTTCATTTTATGGGCCCTAGTGGCAAAGGGATTAATATGTGTGTGGGCCCAAATAAGAAGGGGTTGTCTTCTGTACAAATAGCAGAATTTATAAAAGAACAAGAAAATGCTGACAAATCAATTGCAAAAGGAAAAGAAAGTAGTTATTCTTCCGGAAAGAAAAAAACACCAACATTACCCTCTCAAGCAGTTAGGGCCTCCAAACATCCCTTCTTGCCTATGCCCTCTACGGAAGAGGAAGATGAAGATGAACAACAAATCACCACCCCAAGAGAGGTCCATTGGAGAGGGCATTTAAAATGGAGGCAAGAGATATTGCTGAAGAAAAAATTGCACGTTGCCTCTATGCCAATGGTCTTCCATTCAACTTGGTGAGATCACCATATTGGCGGGACATGGTGTCAGCAATAAATAGTGCACCTCCTGGTTTCACAAGTCCTGGGTTTGAAAAGGTGCGTACCACCTTATTGCAAAGAGAGAAAAAATCTTTAGAGGCCCAACTAAAACCAATTAGAGATTCTTGGATTGAAACAGGTGTATCTATTGTTTCCGATGGATGGAAAGATTGCAAAAACCGTCCATTGATCAATGTTATTGCAGTGTCCCCCAAGGGGGCAATGTTTTTGAAGGCAGTTGACTGTGAAGGGGAAGTGAAAGATGCAGAGTTCATTTCTAGGATTCTCATTGACTCCATAGAGATGGTGGGTGATGAAAATGTTGTCCAAGTAATTACGGACAATGCAAAAGTTTGCAGGGCTGCAGGTGCTTTGGTAGAGGCTAGATATGAGCACATCTTTTGGACACCTTGCACCGTACACTCCCTCAATTTGGTGATGCAAGCAATTGGAAACCAAATAGAGTGGGTGAAAGAAATATACCAGGAGGCCGAGGAGATCCAGATGTTTGTGACAAACCACCATATGTCACAAGCAATTTTCAGAATTTTTTCAAGATTGGAATTGTTGAAGGTAAATTTAATTTATTATTTATTTAGTTTCATTTATGTCATGTTTTACATAATTGAATAATTTTTTTTTTTAACTTATTTAATTATTTACATGTTCTTAGGTTGCTGAGACCCGATTTGCATCTCACACAATTGTTCTGAGACGACTTGTGAAGGTGAAAGGGGCATTGAGTCAAATGGTTATTAGCAACCAATGGGGTATATGGAAGCAATCAAATTCAGAGAGGGCCCAAAAGGTCAAGGCATTGATCTTGGATGACAATTGGTGGGATCGTGTGAATTATGTATTGGAGATGACCGAACCTATCATGTCTATGCTTCGGTTTGCTGATACAGATGAACCATGCTTGGGGGATGTCTATGATAGCATGGACACAATGTTGGAGAAAATAAAAATTGAAATACAAAAGAGAGAGAATGATCCTGAAGACACCCTTTACAAAAGGGTGGAAGCAATCGCTCTTCATCGTTGGAACAAGATGACAACACCATTGCACCTCCTTGCATATGCCCTATCTCCAAGGTACTATACTAGAGAAGTACTTTCTATCCCAGGGAGAATACCGCCATATAGAGATCTTGAAGTTGCTAGAGGGTATAAGAGTGCATTTAAGAGACTCTTCAGTGATCCAGAAATGGAGACAAGTGTTATGAAAGAATTTGGAATGTTTATCATAGGAAAAAATCTTAGCTCTTCTGTTGCCAAAGACCAATACAAAATGGATGCTATTACATGGTGGTACCTCCATGGTCAAGTTTATATGTACCTCCAACCTCTTGCAATCAAGATCCTCTCACAAGTAAGTTTTTTTTTTTGCCACTTGTATTGTAGAATTTAACACTTAACATTCTTGAATTTATCTTGCATTTTTTATTTTTAATTTTGTTGGTTTTCTCTCTAGGTTGCAAGCTCTTCTGCTGCTGAACGGAATTGGAGTACATACTCCTTTATCCACTCAGTGAAGCGTAACCGGTTGGCTGCAAAAAGAGCTGAAGACTTGGTGTATATTCATTCTAATTTGCGTCTTCTGTCACGTAAGGAACCTCAATACAAGGAGGGGGCAGCAAAGCTTTGGGATGTAGCACCCGAGTCTGCTGACTTGGATGCAACCATTCAGGATCTTGCTAGAGCCACTATGGATGATGTGGATGATAATGATGATCATGACATGCATGGTGCTGGAAGTGGAAGCGGAACCGCTTTGGGTTCAAATGATGATGATCTTGAAGTTGAAGCCACTGAAAATCCAAATCAAGATGACTTTTTTGATAATCCTTTTGATGATTGATGAACATTGAAATTGAATCATGTTTCAACTTTCATGAACTACATTTTGTAATTCAGTAATACTGTAATTGTGATGATTTCCATAATTGATATCATTGATATGGCGTATTTGAATATTTTTCAACTATCAATTGACATTTAATATTTATCTTTGGCATTTGGCATTGATCAATGATCAAGTATCATACTATGAAATGATTTAGTTTTACAATTCTGTATATTTCTCTTATTTTTTTGTATATATAATACATATATATATATATATATATATACACACGAACCCATACGTACCCAAACCCCTAAAAAATTTTCCGCCCACGTCATTTCTCGTGCAAGCAGATCCCCGAACCCGAACAGTAACTTAGTGGTTACACCATAATCTGCCTAGATTGTAGGGATATGAGCACATATGGGAGTGTTCGTATCATATTCTGTCCAGATCACAAGGGTATTAACAAATATTGGAGTGGCCACTTCATTTTCTACCTAGATCACAGGTTAGCAGCTGTTCTAAGGTGCTGGCTTGGATTTCAAGTATATCAACTGCGATTCTTAGTAGCTCATCAATAAAATGTAAGTTTCCAGATTATGCTCTATAGGAAATAAGAGGGTTGTCACCTCTGTTGCTGTTATATAACATTGTCTATCTATATGTTGAAGATGTCAAATATGAATACCATTATAAGAGGAGATTCCAAATTGTTAATTTTTATTGTAGTCATTTGTGTCATGTCCCTAAATTGGAGGAAATATTAAATTAATTATTTATTAAGTTATTCCAATAAATTAATATATCAAAAGGGATGACTTTATAGTTAATTAATTTAATAAAAGTTACAAATAAAATAATAAATTAAAAAAGTCACTTAAGAAATAAAATAATATTATTTCTAGAAGCTTCTTGAAAAGTCATTGAGAAATATATTTAAGGAGCTGCTAGCTTAGCACTTGGGCATGCTTGATTTGGAATTCATTTCTCATTACCAATTTGGTAAGGAAGCTTGAATGCTTTGCATTGCTCGAGGGTTTGAAGACTCTAGAGTACCGGTTTCGATTGTGCAATATCAACCCTAGCTGGAATTGTTGAGAAATCCAACCAGGGTTTCTACAAGTGTTTTATTGGAGATTTGACAGGTGCAATAGCTGATGTATTGTTGCCGTAGCTGAATTAGTGTGATAGCTGGTTTATTATCACATCTTCATCATTTGCAGCAGTTGGTTTATTGTTGCAATCACATTTGAGGAGGAACTTATTTGCAGCAGCTGAGGTATTGTTGCAAACATCATCTCAATTAAGGAGGTAGTCTATTTCATAGATCATTACCAAATTTAATGGCCCTTGGCCAAATTTGGAGAAATCGATTGGGAGAGTAATTGCAGGATATATTTACAGCAATTCTTGAAGAATATTTCCAGCTTCATATTGACTTCTGTTGGAATTAAAAAATTGTGGTATCTCAGCTTTATTGATTTCAACTTTGGAGATTTCTGGGCACTGCTTTAGATTTAGGAAGTCGTCAAAAAATTATATCAATTGCTTGGAATCAAAAATCAAAGTTGAACGGGACTTTGCAGATAGGACAAATTTAAGAAAAGACAAATCAAGTTGTCAGACAAGACAAAATGCAGAAGCCAACAAATTAAGGAGAGATTCGATATAAGACAAAAATCAGAATTTGTATTGTGAGGTTGATTTTATTGTGGAAATAATTAAATATTGGAGGATCGCATTACACAAAGAAAGACGTCTTTGTTAGAGACATTGATTTCTTTTATTGGGTCCTGCTTCACTCTACCTCATACAGCAAGCTGCTTGGTTAAAGACAAATCGTGGCCTACTTGATAGACGCAAGGGATTAAAGACAAAGGGAAGAATTTGCAGCAAATGAGATTTCTGGGTGGTCACTAGCAGGGGCAATTTGAATGTTGGAGACAAATAAAAAATTCAGAATAGCCTGGAAGTAAATCGCAGGTCCACAAGGAGGAGTGGCGCACCATTATGGCACCCAGCAGGGACGAAATAAAGAAGGTATGAATTATTTGCACAGTCAGAATCATTCCAGTCAAGGTGCTGTAATCGGGTTCCATCTCCCATTAAAATTAAAGTCATAGGGAATGCATTGTATCCCTCTCTAAGGTGTTAGTCATTAGTTAAAGGAGATCGCTGTCTTTTACAGCATTATAGGATTGCATTCAGTCTAAATTCATCACTGTAGCAGCAGATTGTAGTGAATGTCATATGCTAAATATTGTAGTCACAACATTACATCGATTGGAGTTAGAGTGTCTCACTTCTTTGTAAACCATAAAGCAAAGTATGTACTTCAGTTATCTGCAGCAATAGTATGGAGTTGGAGTTGCTTACAAACTGTTTGCTATAATGTCTGATGCTTAGTTATCAAGTTGCATTAGTTTTAGTTACTTTATTGCATTGAAAAATCAGATACTGGCCTTGCATTTGTATATTTCTATTAGTGGCATATGTAGATAAGTTTGGGAAGTTACTTCATGCATCTCATCACCATATCCAAAGGAGAAAACAAACAGAAAAACAATTACCAGCTGGGAAAGAGTTCAAGTAAACTGTTTGACGGAATTCCAAAGAGCTCAAAAACTGAAAATTCAAGTCAGATTTAGCAAGGGCTCTTACAATTTGTAATAACTCTACCCTAAATTTCTCAACAACTTGCAACTCAGCTGGTTTTAGCCCACCGACATTTTATCATACACTTGGTTAATCATCAAGAACATTCAATATTTCCAAGGTTTATGATTGAAAACTTCACTAACTGGTGATCATATAGTTCAAATATAAGAGTATTTTAAAATTTTATCAATCAAATGTCAAGAACTCTACCATGAGTTTCATATTTATAAATTGTCATTACATTTGCCAATCAGCTATGAATGCACAAACATTTCATATGCAAACTGGAGATATAACAGAGAATACCCGGAAGATTGTTGTTGTGACAATAACTAGAAATATGCAACAGCAATTAGAGAGCTGATAACAATATGGAATGTTCAGCTGATGATGGTTTGCAATCTTAGGAACAACACTATATGTCTACAAACTTCCTCAAACTGTTGCTAATATCTGGTGTAAAATGGGACTGATTATCACTACCTAAGTTGCCGAATCGGGTACGGTATTGGTACGGGTACGTGGATACGGTACGTCGGTACAACAAATTTTTTTGGGGGGGTTTGGGTATATTTGGTTATATATATATATATATATATATGATGCATATGCTAAACAAGAATTATAATTTATAATTTATAATATTAATTGTTAATTATTGAACTAATACTACTAGTAACATATAAAAAATTATAATATAATTAGTAATTTAATATATACAATACTAAAAATTTAAAAATAATTAATAAATATTAATATAAAGTTTCAATTAATAAATAATAATTCAAATTTTAATTATGTAATATTAATATAAGTTTATTACTTAACATTTACATCTATTATATTAATTATTAATTTAATAATATATTAATATAACTTAAACTACAAAATAATAAAATATTAATAATTAAAATAATAAATACTAATTAAAATTAAATTTTTTTATATTATGTTCTTTAATAATCATTCTAAAATATAAAACAATTAATATTAATAAATTTTAATTTTAATATTATTAATATTATTATATTAATTAATAATAAATAATATCATAAATTATAAAGGTGAAAATATTAAATTTAAAAGTTTAAAGTTTTAAAAAATGAAAACTATTAAACAATATTAATATTAGGAATAAATTTTATAATATATTATAAATTACAAAGTAAAAAATATTAGGTTTCGAACTTTTTAATGTTCTTCCTATTCATCGGGTGTTTTCTCCTGCAACCTCGTGGGCACAGGTCGAACCTAACGAGCTACAGGCAACGTTCTCTCCACAGACCATGTGGATTTTGCAATGGGTTGAGACGGCCTCCCACACTACAACCCATGAAGAAGGAGGTTTTTTTTCCCGACTATACATGCAGAGGTTCTTGTCTCTGTCTAAATTAAACCTTCTCAAGATGCCCTCTTTGACATGGTCGGATGCCATGATCAAGATACCACCGACAAACTTAACTCCTGCATTGCTTGTGTCAGTGAATGGAAGCAAAGAAAATCTTTAATAAAATGGAAGCTCATTTTCGGTTTTTATCATGCGTAAAAATCTTCGAAACGTTCTGCATTCACTATGTCGACTTGCAATTCATCAGGATTCGACCAAACAAATTTAAATTTTTTTCAGACTTATAAAAATTGAACCCTTCCCGATTTTGTAGAGTTTCCAGCATTTATTAGATTCCAACACGTACCGTACCCAAAATCGACGGTAAATCCAAACAATTCTATAACATAGATCACAACTTTAAAAAGAACCAAATAAGTCCAGAAGATTGCTGCACCACAAATATGAATGTCTAGTTGATAATGATGAGGCTGTCTAAAAGATTAATTTGGAATCTTCAATGATCTTCACTGAACTATCTTCAAAATTGCACTCTGAAGTCTAAAGCTGTTGCACAAGCAACACAAATGTTTGAAATATATAAATTCAATTGACTTATGTTGTTGTACAACTCACTTGCTAGTGCTACATAGGCTGGAATCCACTAAAGGGAGCCTACAAAGCATAGGAGATGATGTGTCTGGCTCAATGAAGTACCCTTTTACTTATGGTTCCTTTTTAAGGCTTGATAATATTACCAAAAGGGTTGTACGACAGGGATAATAGAGTTCTAAAGATTGCTCAATAATTTATCTTTTTTCCTTCAACTCCACACAATGCACCCCATAAAGCTGCTATCTTTTTAAAAGCTTAAACTGCCACCAAAAATGTTGGGCTTTTGGATTTATACTATCCTAATTCCATTAGGACTTATACAAATTTTGGCTTTTTCACTTCTAAAGTGGCGCTTCTCTCCACAAGCCTTCAAATGTTCCCCAATAAAGCCAAGTCAACAAAGTTTATAGAGTCCAAGTGATAATAAGCCTCCTCCAAAAAGATTGCAGTAGTTTCAGCACCTTTCCATGCCCCATAGGAGTCTAGTACTTAATAAAAAAAAACATCACTGCTGATTTGTTTTTTTGTGTCTTTGACTTAAACAAATCTGGTGGCTGGTTTTCATAAGTGTTACAAGACTTGGACTCGACAAGCTGATTTTTGACTCAGACTTAGACTTGGTGTCCAAACTCAATGTAGAGTCGACAAATTGAAAAACCCAAGAAATTTAGAGATTTTTAAGAATTTAAAACTTGTTTCATGCATCCTTTAATAAATAAACCTTAAGACACAATAATCTCATCAAATAGAAGCTACTTTGATCACATACACAAGTATACATCGACCACATAATTATAAATGCAAATTTTAGTTGAAGGAAATAACTCAAATAACTCATTTAGATATTTAAATATTGTCAAAAGTATACAAAACTCATGGAATCTAAAATCTATGGCATCAAAAGTTCCAAACAAATATCAAAACAAAAGATAGAAGTCTATGACTCTATGGTTTAGAGGAGCCTGTATCACTCTGTTGGTCGGCCCTCTTGTGTGGGCATCTAAGTTAGGTCTTGGATGATGATGCAGCCATGATATCTACCTATGTCTTAGACTCAATGACATCCGCACCAACATCCAAGGGGTCTCCTCGTGCTTTGTCCTCTTCCTTTGCTATGACTATTGCCTTTGCCTCTCGATCCACATGATCAACCCATGCCAAGTCATCATTGTTGAAGATAGGATCGTCAACCTCAATGATCCACTTTGACTATGGATCAACCTCCTCTAAAGTGATAGGAGACAAGTCAAAACCCAAGATCTATTCGTGATGGAGTGAAATGGTGCAATGAACATACACAAGATCATTCAACCTTTGCATTGACAACCTATTGCGCTTTTTGGAGTGTATGTGCTCAAACATACTCCAATTACACTCACATTTTCAAGCACTACATGGCCGGCTTAAGACACGAATTGCAATCTTCTAAAAATTTGACACCTTAGCACCAAACATCTCCCACCATGCATTTGAAATGAGAAAAAATAAAAATGAATTCTATTTTGTAACTTTGAGTTTCACAATTCACTTTCAATATCAAGTTACTAATGTAAAATATTAAAAGTGAGAAAAGTTCAATTTTGAAATTTAAATTATGCCTTGCATATCTCTCATGAAAAGAGGTTTCCTTGTGCAAAGAGGTCTCCTTGTGCAAGCTTGAAGATCTCTATCTCACCTATCTTCACTCCAACAAATGCATCAGGTGCCATTTTCTCTACAACTATGTAGAGCCCACTCAACACTTCCTCATCGACCTTGAAATTTGGGCGAAATTGGAATGTCGGATTGAGGAAGTAGGCAAATGCATGTAAAGACTTGTGAAGCAAAAAGTGCCATCATCGATCAATGATCTCCCATATGGGATGGTACTTAGCCTCAAACCCTGAATAAATAGATCTAATGACCACCTTCGCCCTATCCATGCCCTCAAATATGTAGCCCATTGCGGGCTTCTCTCCATCAACTTGTAGGAGAACAACTAAAGGCTTTTTGAATTGCAATCATTGTGAAACATTAACAATGAACATAAATAAGTGTGAACAAAACTAAACAAATGAAATGGAAATATGAGCAAAAATATAATGGAAAGTTACCTCTACAATCTTCTTGGTGGTTGCCAAAAATTGTGATGTCCCATCACAAAGGGGCATTTGAGATAAGTATACGCTTAATATATTTATATTTTTAGATATACATTAACATGTTAGTAATATGAACATTAAATAGAATACTGATATCATTATAATTATAATTATAATTATCACCGATAACATTATAATTATAATAGTCAACTATGAAATATAGAATTAATATAAAACACAAATATTTATGACTATCAAAGATAATATCATAATTATAATTATTATATTACAAATATTAAAATATATAAGATTAAGATAAAAACAATAAAATCAATTTATATATAACACTAAAATAAGAAACATATAATATATAATAATATAATGATTATGACTATCAAGTACAACATTATAAATATTAATATAAATGCTAGCAATTTAAATATTATTATGATTATGATCTATAATAAATAAATATAACACATATATATAAAATCTGATATTATTATTAGAATATAATAATAATTAACATAAAACAAATAGATCATATATTAATCGTACAAAAAGAACATAATAAAGGCAGCAAATATAATTTGTTAAGAGAGGCAATTATTAAAGAAGGCAATGGTTAATGCTAAAACAGATTTGTTAAGTAAAGATACACCCATTCAAATAGTGCCTCCTTTCTAAGAGATGCATCATTTCACTTAGACATGAAGGTATATAAGGAAAATCAAATCATTTGCAAAGGGGCATCAATGAGGAATGTAATATGATTTGGAGAGCAGATTAAGAAATTAAGAGGTAGATATAAAAAGATATATACAGATATACATGTAACATGTTTTTTGAAAGATGGATTTAGGGCAGATTGGTAAAGAGAAGTATATGCAAATTTAAAGGAGATAAGTATTTTAGGAATTTAAATGATAAGTTAGATAAATGTTTGTACATTTAAATAATGATGTTGATAAGTACGTCATGGACTTAAATAATAGTCTAATTAATAGTAATTCATACATGACGCTATTTATTTAATGATCTTTTTTTTTATTGATTGCATGGGGAATAATAAATATTACATGCTACTAGTTATCTTATAACATTGCTGATATGTTTTGCTCCATTAACATTAGTGTATGCAATTACATATATATATATATATTTTTATATGAAATAAAATATTTTACAATAGGGATGCTTGCAGCAATTATTGAGCCTTATAAGTAATTGTGATTATTTGATAGAAAAATGAATAGATTTATGAATGTCTCTATCCTATGATTGATCAGGAAAAAGGAGAAAAGGAATGTAATATGAACACTAGACCATCATAAAGGATATCTTCAGAAAATCATGGCAAAAATTATGGTTACTCCATAAGGGGATATTACAGTGGTATCAGAGCATCTTTCCTGCCATCATGTGTGTTCTTGAGCTACCTACTTGTCTACTTGAGCTAGTTACCTACTTGCTTGAGCTAGCTGCTTGACTCCTTGAACTAGTTGCCTACTTGCTCGAGCTAGTTGCTTTCCTCCTTGAGCTAGTTGTCTACTTACGTGAGCTAGTTGCGTGTGTTCTTGAGCTAGTTGTCTACTTGCTTGAGCTAGTTGCTTGCTTGCTTGAGCTAGTTGTTTACTTGTTTGAGCTGGTTGCTTGTATGCTTGAGCTACTTGCTTGTCTACTTAAGCTACTTGCCTCCTTGCTTGAGCTGATTGCTTGCGTGCTTGAGCTGGTTGCTTGTGTTCTTGAGCTGCCTACCCTTCTACTTGAGCTAGTTGCATACTTGCTGGAGCTACATGCTTGCATGCTTGAGCTACTTGCTTGTCCACTTGAATTACTTGCCTATGTGCTTAAGCTACTTGCCTATGTGCTTGAGTTGCTTGTTTGCCTGCTTGAACTACTTGCTTGTGTGCTTGAGCTACCAGAGTTACCTCCTCCTGACGGGGAAGGACAACTTACCAGAGAGCCAGATTTTATCCTAGACACTAGAGAGAGGAAATTGAGGAATAGGATCATTACCAAATCTCTAATCAAGTGGAGGGACTTTCCGAAGAAGATGCTACATGGGAAAAAGAAGAAACTATTAAAAGATAAACAAATTCCAGAAGGGCAAAACATGATGACCCTTAACTAGAAAAAGAAATGAACTCATGGATGTAATAAGACAACTTTCATACCCAGGAAGAACTTGACATTATAATACATGTAAGAACTACAAGGCTCAGTATGCTTGAGGAACCAGGTATCTAGAAGGCCTAGGAAGAGGTGTCACAACCTTTTCTAGGATTTTTAGGCTGGTTACCCTTAAACAAGGTATCCAGAAGGCCTAGGAAAAGGTGTCACAACCTTTTTCTAGGATTCTTAGGCTTGTTACCCTTAAACAAGGTATCCAGAAGGCCTAGGAAGAGGTGTCACAACCTTTTTCTAGGATTTCTAGGCTGGTTACCCTTAAAAAAGGTATCCAAAAGGCCTAGGAAGAGGTGTCACAACCTTTTTCTAGGATTCTTAGGCTGGTTACCCTTAAACAAGGTATCCCAAAAGGCTTAGGAAGAGGTGTCACAACCTTTTTCGAGGATTCTTAGGCTGGTTACCCTTAAACAAGGTATCCAAAAGGCCTAGGAAGATGTGTCAACCTTTTTCTAGGATTCACTTAGGCTGGTTACCTTTAAACAAGGTATCCAGAAGGTCTAAGAGGAGGAGTCACAAACCTCTCTTAGGATTTCTAGGCTGGTTACCTTTAAATAAGGTATCTAGAAGGCTTGGAAAGAGATTAGATGTAACAAGATGTTACAATCTTTTTCCAGGATGAAGACAACTGTACCGGCCAAGAACATCCAAAGATTAAGCAAGAGAAGAAGAGCATTAAGGAAAGGATTACAAGTTGCTTGAGGACAAGCAAAGTCAAGCGGGGGAGACTTGTGATGTCCCCATCACAAAGATAAGTATATTTGATATATTTATATTTTAATGGATATACTTATTCAAATGAAGTAATCATTATAGAACATTCTCAACTAAAAGTGTGACTAACTTGTGTCGTCAGTGACAGATTAGAAGAAGAGATCCTAGGAGAAACTAAGGTGTTTGCTTGAGGACAAGCAAAATCAAGCGGGGCAGACATGTGATGTCCCATCACAAAGGGGCATCTGAGATAAGTATACGCTTAATATATTTATATTTTTAGATATACAATAACATGTTAGTAATATGAACATTAGATAGAATACTGATATCATTATAGTTATAATTATATTTATCACCGATAACATTATAATTATAATAGTCAAATATGAAATATAGAATTAATATAAAACACAAATATTTATGATTATCAAAGATAATATCATAATTATAATTATTATATTACAAATATTAAAATATATAAGATTAAGATAAAAACAATAAAATCAATTTATATATAACACTAAAATAAGAAACATATAATATATAATAATATTATGATTATGACTATCAAATACAACATTATAAATATTAATATAAATGCTAGCAATTTAAATATTATTATGATTATGATCTATAATAAATAAATATAACACATATATATAAAATCTGATATTATTATTAGAATATAATAATAACTAACATAAAACAAATAGACCATATATTAATCTTACAAAAAGAACATAATAAAGGCAGCAAATATAATTTGTTAAGAGAGGCAATTATTAAAGAAGGCAATGGTTAATGCTAAAACCGATTTGTTAAGTAAAGATACACCCATTCAAATAGTGCCTCTTTTCTAAGAGATGCATCATTTCACTTAGACTGTTACATCCCGAATTATGGGGTTACTATTTTCTAGTGATATAAAAGGTAGAGATGAATGTAATGTGAAATTTGGAGATGCTTGTACCTTGTTATCAATATGTATTTCAGCTCATTTGACGTTGTTTCATTTGATGTTATTTCAATTGATGTAATTCATGGTAAAATACTGCATATATGTGAATATCAGGATAATGAATCTTGCTTTAAACTTGATATGTTTGTATAAGTATTGCAAATGTTATGAACAAGTAACTGCCGTGGTTTTGTGCCAATGGATGCAGGAATAGGAACTATTCCTCCAAGTGGAGGGGAAACATCACTCGGGAGAGGAACTTGGTCGGCTAACTAGTAAAGTTGATTATATGAGCATACACACACTTCACTGAGGGTTTTGGGAACTGAGTCTGATTGAGTTGTCATGATAAGTCATTCTCAGGCTTAGGAGTTTTGGATTACTTCTTTATGCTTTATGAGTGGTGTTACTTGATTGACTGACTTACTGTTCTATGAACTTTGAATGTGAAATGTGAACTGATGCCTGGAATTTACAGTTAAATGTATATATACATATTTGTACAAATACGTGTATTAAGGGAACTCTGACTGGCCTATAATACACGTAATTGGATAATTGAATATAAACATGTATAGATATGTTTAAGTGTAAATATGGATGTGTTTATAAATATATTTAATAGTATATTTAATATAGACATTATTATAGTTTTACCGATAATAAAATATATTGATATATCTATAATAATATTTAAATATTATATAGATATATTCATATATTTAAATAAAGGTAAAATAAAAACTATAATAGTTTATATTTAAATATAATGCTAAATATATTCATAACATTTTAATTTATAAATTAAAATGACTTTGCCTTGGAAGTAATTGAAATAGACTTATATAGTCATTTGGTAATTAATTGCATTTACCATAGGGAATAAAAGTATTTCGAAATTCATAGACCATTGGAAAATACGTGGGAAATATTAAGGGAAATTTAAATGCTATACTATAGTCTTGTTAAAGATTTAAATCAAAAGTTTTTATGAAGCTAAAAATCGCGGATTCCTTCACGGGAGGAAAACACGAATTGTGAAAAGCTGAAAGTAATGAAAATGGACAAGGAAGAACCCACACCCAGCTTCTCACGCCTTGGACCTGGTCGTGAATGCTAAATGTGCCACCATTCTGGAACGCGTGGGCGGAATGAGGCCAGGTGGCTACGTGTTTAACCTTGACATTTTTGACTGTAAACTTTACCCGCCATTGTTCATGCATTCCGCCATTTTTGGGGGGCGTTTTTGGTGAATACGCCTGTAGGTGGCTGCCTCTCGAATTTACCATGTGAGAGTGGAAACATTCTTCAAAAATGAGGTTGATTCATCTCTTATTTTGCTGAGTGTCTTGCTATATGATTGCCACTGCATATTTTGACAATGTCAATAAGAAATGTGTCGTATTCTCTTGCCTACAATATAGTAAGCATGAGAATTCGAAACCTATATAAGAGGTTGCTCTCATTGTTATTTACACCACTTTCCTATTTGCACTTGCAATTACGAATTTCATGTTTTAAGAGCTGCAATCCATCATTGCTGTTTAGTGTTGCTGAGAGCCATACTTCACCATTACTATTTGCATTTGCTGTGAGCCTTAATCCCTCATTGCTGTTTAGTGTTGTGAGAGCCATATACTATCTTGCTGTGACTGTATTGTTGAGATCTATATTCCCTCATTGCTGTACTGCATTTACCTGAGAGTCATACTTTGTTCATGCTGGGATAAGAAACTGGAAAAGACTGTGAAGGACTGTAGAGGAAGAGCATAAGCTACTGATTAAACTCATTCGCAGCAAGAAAAACAGGCATGAGAAAATGTCTTCTTAGTATTTCTGTCGTTTGAATTAAAAATGAGTTTATTTGCTTGCTTTGATTATGCTTTGCATTATGTTATGAAGTAAGAAAGGAAAATGTTAGAAGGTCTCTGTTTTCTAAGGAATTATGTTGAAATGAAATAGCTTAATTTTATTAGAAAAGGCTTATTGAATTGGGAATAACTTGTTTCATAGTGAAAGCATGGAATAGCTTAAGAGCTTGTTGAAATGAAATAGTTTAATTTCATAGGAAAAAGCTTGTTGAATAGAGATAGCTTGAATTCATAGGAAAGCTTGTAAAAGAAATGGCATGAAAGGGAAATGTTTGAATACTTTTTAATAGAAGTATATTATGTATTGTATTACTTGAATACTGCTTGAACTCCTTAGATAAAGGAAAAGGATCTAGTTATTAAATACTAGGACGAGGGTGGATTCAGTACTAAGGTAGTCTAAAGCTTTAGAGTTAAATAGGTTAACTAGAGAAAGCTATGTACTCCATGGATAAAGATTTTCATGTTAGGAGGTACCAGAGGGACCCCTTGTTGACTGTATTCCATTTCCTGTTTAAGTAGTTGAAGTAGGAAGTCTAGGGTGATTGACTACCCACGGAAAGGACTCAACCTACGAGTAGGATAAGGCAGCCTTAAGTCAAACTGAACCTGACTTAGTGTAAGTGATAGATGACTGTCAGTTTTAGTACTGCCAAAATGCTTTGGCCAAAGTAGTGTAGTATACCTAACGTCCACTTAGACTGTGAGACGAATTACAGTGTCAGTTCACAGTAATCCAAGTTACATGCTAGATTGAGATTGTGAGGGCACAAGGATTTAGTTATGTAGGATTACACACTATGCTCGGTTGGTCATACAGAATCGGTTACCCAACCAATCTCTTCGAAGAAGGGAGGGCCGTCTACTTAACAGTAAACGTGTGGGGGACCGCAATATAAGTCCGTGGTTGGTGGAAAAGCACTTGAGTGATGTTTCTCCTCCATAGTAGACTTCTAATGAACCAAGGTTTGAAAGGGAAGATCCTGGACAGTCTTATTCCTATTTGCTCAAAAGCTTCCGAGCAATGTTTGAAACTTGTAAGATTCTTACCTTGCTTTTTATTTGAAGGAAAAGTAATCTTGAAAGTGTACTCTGTTATTTACTTGGAAAATAGAACAATGATGTATTGTGTCATTTATTTCTTTATGATGAAATGTTCAATTAGAATGAAAAGAAAAGTTATTTACTTTGTCATTATAAATGTATTTCCTTGTATCTTATTAGTGAAAGTAGAAAATTTTAATTACCCAAGGATGGGGTCGTTACATAGACATGAAGGTATATAAGGAAAATCAAATCATTTGCAAAGGGGCATCAATGAGGAATGTAATATGATTTGGAGAGCAGATTAAGAAATTAAGAGGCAGATATAAAAAGATATATACAGATATACATGTAACATGTTTTTTGAAAGATGGATTTAGGGCAGATTGGTAAAGAGAAGTATATGCAAATTTAAAGGAGATAAGTATTTTAGGAATTTAAATGATAAGTTAGATAAATGTTTGTACATTTAAATAATGATGTTGAGAAGTACATCATGGACTTAAATAATAGTCTAATTAATAGGAATTCATACATGACGCTATTTATTTAATGATCTATTTTTTTATTGATTGCATGGGGAATAATAAATCTTACATGCTACTAGTTATCTTATAACATTGCTGATATGTTTTGCTCCATTAACATTAGTGTATGCAATTACATATATATATATATTTATATGAAATAAAATATTATACAATAAGGATGCTTGCAGCAATTATTGAGCCTTATAAGTAATTGTGATTATTTGATAGAAAAATGAATAGATTTATGAATGTCTCTATCCTATGATTGATCAGGAAAAATGAGAAAAGGAATGTAATATGAACACTAGACCATCATAAAGGATATCTTCAGAAAATCATGGCAAGAATTATGGTTACTCCATAAGGGGATATTACAATAACTTTGCTTATCAAAAAACCAATCAATCACGTCAACCCCTGCATTGGTCTTTGCATATGATGATGCAAACCACTCCCCACTTACAAACATGCACCTCAAAGCGGCCTTGGACTAAAGCAAAGATTAGAACATGATAAAATTGGTTGCAAAGTGGGTTATTCTAGGATGAGTTAAATCTTTCTTGTGAATTTCCCCATCAGGTTGAGGACCCAAGTATGATTATGTGTATATTTACAAATATTTCTTGCTTGCTCTATGCATATTTTGATCCAAGGAAGTTTGCCAAGATCCTCCAATATGAGGTCAAGGCAATGAGCAGCACAAGGAGTCTAGAACAAGGAGTGGTGCCTTTCCATAAGAAGTCTACTTGCTGCAACACAATTTGCTGCATTATCTGTAACTATCTGTATTACGTTCTCCTCACCCACCTCGGCCAAGATTCCCTCCAAGGCCTCAGAAAAGAACTCAGACATTTTTTGTGTTTCTTGAAGCATCAATTGACTTCAAGAACATTGTGCGACCTAAGAAATAAAACAAATCAGAAATTCAATATAAAAAATAAATCTTAATGACTTAATTAGTGGATTTTACAAAGTACAATTATTTGAGGAAGAAAAAATAAAATTCAACAATGTTCTTCTTCTATCGGTCCAACCATCAGTCATGATGGTGCAGCTCTTCCTCCTCCATATGCCATGTTGCTCATCAATATTGGCTTTCACATCAGCCAATTGTTGAGTCAAAATAGAGCCCTTTATCTCCTCGTCATTAGGGGCTTTGAACTCCACACCACAAATAGTAATGGCATCTATCATATTTTGCCAATAAGAAAACTTTAAACAAATTAAATAAACAAATTAAGTATTTTAAATTTAAGCTGAGAGTTTAACTTAAAAATCTTCAATGCCACATACTCTTAAAGGCAAAAAAATCAATAGACATAGAAATCAAACTATGTATTTTAAAACATAAATAATAATAATAATTACCTAGCTGCATGAAATGGAATGGTGCAATAGAAGCAAACGTCTCCAATTGCACTTTTGCAACATCATGCTTGTCCTTGTTCCAACCCATGCTCTCAAGTGATGGTTGGGAACCTTGACTAGTGTGTGGAACAAAATATGAATTTAATTTGGATGACGATTTACGAATTCGAGGCTCAATACTTACATTGCCACTACTCAGATCCAGGAAATGAAGGAATTGAAGAACTCTTTCCACCAATGGCTGCCATTTCTTCCCTTTGCCTCTTTTTTAATTCCTTTTACTGTTCAAAAGTCTCTAGTTGACTTTGCATTTCATGTATAACTTTAGTGGGAGCTTTTGTGCATGGTTTAGCATCATGGCATGGTATGTGTGCAAGGTAATACTTCAACTGATTAATACCCCCCACCATTGCATTTCATTTTGCAATGAAAACATGTTACTTCACCTTTTTTTGCCCTAGAGGGATGCCATGTTTCCAAAAAGGATCCATTCTAACTAGGTTAGAAATTGTAACGACCCGATCCTTCGGTAAAAGATTTTTTTTCCAATTTACATCAAAAGAGTATATAGATGTGCTAACAAGTCATTGCAATATATATATTTTTCTTTCCTTCATTGATAATATATGAACATGATATCATATTACAGTTACATTAAAGTTTACATTTCATTACAATAAATTGATAAGTACAAGAAACGAGAAAACATGCCTTAACTATCATAGCTCCAATGAGATTTAGAACAAATAGTAGTAAGAAGGTCCAAGAATCCGTCCTTTCAAATCTTGGTGTGCCAGTAGCCATTGGAGGAGGAGAAGCATCACTCAGGTGCTTTTCCGCCAACCGCGGACTTATAATGTGGTCCCCCGCACATCTATCATTCGATAGATGGCCCTCCCTTCAAACAAAGAGATTGGTTGGGTAATCAATATTGTAAACCAATTGAGCATAGTGCTATGTCCTATCCACAACTAGAACCTTGCTGTTTTACAATCTTATTCTAGTACAAGGATCACGATGAACTGACTTGTAAACCAACTGAGCATAGTGCTGTGTCCTATCCACAACTAGAACCTTGTTGTTTCAAAATCTCATTCTAGTACAAGGATCACGATGAACTGACAGTGTAGTCTCAAGCATCACATAGTCTAAGTGGATGTCTTACATTTCACTACTTTGGCCAAAGTATTCTCATTCAGTACTTCGAATGAAGGTCATCTATCATATACACTACTCAGGGCCGGTTTGACTTAAGGCTATCTTACACTACGCATAGGTATCGTCTTTTACTTTTGGATAATCTTTTATTCCAGACTAACCTACAACATACTAATCTACTAAGTAATTACACAAGATAGGTATATCTTGTTTCAGATAACCTACCTTTAAACAATCTACTTCAAATAGTTACACCAGATAGGTTTATCCTGTTTCAGACAAGCTACCTTCAAACAATCTACTTAGAAATGAAACAGTCTACAAGTGTCTTGTAACATAACTCCTAATCCGAAAATCTTTATCCTAGGAGTGCTTAACTTGTCTTAGTTAACCTAATAACTTAAGCTTAAGACCATACTTGGTTTTGTCATCATTTTGATCCTAGTAAGTAATAAATACTTCTGCGTATTCTCCATATACATTTAATCCCCTTTTCACAATCCCTTTAACCTTTAAATGCATTGAATTTCCTTATACATTTACCCTTAAATGCATTGAATTCCCTTATACATTTAATCCCCTTTTCACAATCCCTTATACATTTACCTTTAAATGCATTGCTTATAAAAGTTTAACAAAACAAAACTAATTATCTTGAACTATTTGCAAACAACAATCACAAGACCAAGAGAATGCAGCATTTCATACAAAGAATCACAATAAAATAGATTTCATGCCTGATATTTAAAGCTCCTTCTCCCAACATTGCTCTTCTTGACACTCCTTCAACAAACTTCTAGAATTCCAAATGAAAATGGCTTCTACGCAAGTTTCTCAAACTATGGTGATCTCTCAAGTCACTTCTCACAAATTGGACCCCTCTAAAAAAAGCTTTCTCAACTATGGCTTCACTTCACTCGAAGCTCATTAATGATAACATAGTACTTTGATAATTGCTGGTAAAAGCTTACTGTATTTCTCACACTCAGCATATAGGAAAATGCAGCAAATAAAGAGAACACAACAACTCAAATGAATGTTTATGGGAGCTCTCAAAAGCGCAAGACTCAGATTGCACAATGATATATAACAGAGAATGGCTGGGCGTCTATTTATAGGCCTGAAATTGCAACAAATTCCACCATTGAGGGCATGCAAAATGACAACAAGGTGCCCAGACTTATTCAAATGCTACCTGGCAGATTTCTAAACCTTACATCATCATAAAAAAAAGAGTGATCCGACCCTCTTGGAGCCAGCATTTCCAGACTTGTTCAACTCAAAACTCAAAATTACCACTTATAGGAAAAACGTCCCTCTTTGGCGCATAACAGAGAATGACTCATGATTGCTGCGAATTTGTCAAGTTTAAGCTTGCAACAACACATTCCATCTAGTTGGCGCTGCCTCTTCTCCAACGTTTGAATCTTTCCTCCATTTCTCCCGCATTTGACACTATTGCCATTTCACGGGAAGAGGTCTCAGAATATTTTGCCATTTTTCAAATGTTTAGCTAATGTTTACAATAAAATATTTCCATCGTTTGAAGTTTGGCGTGCTTTCCTGTATTTAAATATTTCAAACAATATGAATTGATTTCCATAGTTATTTTCCATTATGCCATAAATCGATTTATTCAATTGACTTTATAAAGTAGAATCTTTCTTTAAATTATGAAATCTATCAATTTCCAATATATTTCATATTATAAATTTAATTATATAAATATTATTATAGTTCTTTTAAATATATTAAACATATAAATATTTAAATACCCGAGTATTTAATATACATATATATTTTAATATAACTATAATAATATTATATATAATCTTTAATATATAATTTCATATATATAAATATATTTATATTTAACAAATATAAATATATATACATATATATATTTATTTGTCGAATATATATACTGCGAGCCAGTCAACATACTTTCAATATATATATCTATGTATATGTGAATATATAAATTCCAAGGCAAATATTAATATTTCCACATTATCGAATGTATGGTTATAAACATATGTATACTGCAGTATAATCCTCTATGTACATGTATATGTACGTACACCATATCGACACATCCGTATGGCAAGTCCATTAGCCACTTATGCCTATATCGATATGTTTATACTTACGGATAAGTATATATACTATACATGTGTATATATGCTTAGTTTCGACGTTCACATCCAAACATGATACCACCATGATGGTCATAATCTCACAATCAAGCACAAGGATAAAATTCACACAGAAGCAGTCAAGACCTCTACTTGCAAGACATACAAGCTATGGACGACTTACCTTATACTCATACAAAACTGACTTGGTTTACTTTGTCTAAGGTGAGTGTGTGTATGCTCAGATAGTTGACTTTACCAGTTACCCCACCAAGCTCCTCTCTCGAGTGATACTTCCCCTCCCCCTAGAGAATGAACGTTTTCTTGCAACCACTAGCACATACCTTTAGTAGCATCATATATACTAACATCTTCAAGTTAAAATAACATGATTCATTAACCTCCTATTCACATATATGCGATATTCTACCATGAATTACATCAATTGAGATAACATCAAATGAAACAACATCAAGTGATATATATAACATACACATTCACAACAAGGTACAAGCATCTCCGAATTTCACATTACATTCATTTGGGATGTAACAAAAAGTGTGCTTGAAAATTTGGATCAATTTATTATAAATGTATAGTAGGCTGCAATAAATTATAAATGAAAAAATTAACATTTACACTTTCTAATTAAATTAAAAAAAAGAACAATCAGGGTTTGCAGCTAAAAAACTAAGAAAAAATACAAAATATAGCTAGGGTTTGATTATTTGATAGCTAGGGTTTCTTGTTTTTTCCATTAACCTAAAATGAAATAAAATAAAACAAATGTAGAACACTGGAAATTTGAAAATAGAAAAATAAAATATACTAACTTACCTCTTGAAATTTGCTCCAAAATGAAGAAATGTAGCTCCAAATTAGTGGTGGCCTCTTCCAAATCCTTCTTAAGCTCCTCTAGATACGTCAATGGCAACTACAAACCTTCGCAAATGATCTTCAATCACTGTTTTGTCCTCAATCAATCTGCTAGTTTTCTCTCCAATGACACAATTTTTGCTCAAAAGGTAGTTTTTCTCTCCTCGTGTTTGAAAACAAAAAGAATGGATTTTTAGGGCAGAGGAGATAACTTTATGAGTTTTTGTTTTGAGTTTAAGTGATTTTTTTCTGTTTTATTATTGTTTTTCACCCAGCTGCCATGATTGAGTCTTGCCAACAAGACTCGTCAGGTCTAGCGAGTCTTGCAGACTTGCCTCAGACCTGAGTCTTGAGTCCCTCATACTCATTTACCTTGGATTGCTGTGGGACTTGCTGAGCCTGGGCGAGTCTAGGCAAGTCCTGTAACACTGGTTTTCATAGTCCTCTTGACATAAGGACTCTCCAAAAGGTTACCTTTATGAATTTTCAAATTGCCAAAGCTAGCAGCCACCTTTATGCACAATTCCATGCCTTCATCAGTTTGCTACAATAGTCTAAACTATGGTTTAGAGGAGCATTGTATATAAATGAGAATTCTGATCTGTATAAATAGTGACTAATTATATCAGCATTATTTGATCTGAGTGGCCATTTATTGTGAAATAATCAATGAAGGTTAATATATGTGTTGTCCTCAATTTTAAATTCTCAAAATTGAACAATCCATATGAAATTTTGCCTAAAATTTCTTCATAAATCTCTCTGACACGCATTTGGAGACACCAAAATTCTCCAATTGAATTGTGCAGCCATTAGGATCCATCCTATTTTTCCTTGTGTGAACTTTAGGAGCATTTTGACATGTTTTTCTCCTTGTTTTGTCCAATTTCGGGATTTTTGATCACCATTGCAAATAGGGATTTTTGTGTTAAAGCACGCTTTACAAGGTGAAAAATCTCTGTTTAAAAAATGGAAATTATTCCTTAGGTCATTTTGAATCTTTGCTTCAAATTTCATCGCATTCCGACTTCATTTGCCTTGTCTTTGAGTCATTTTTTTTCTTATGTTTTGGGTCAATTCGGGTTTTTGAGGCTTCATAACAATTAATAGGAACTTTTTGCCTTCATAACAAGTGTAGGAACTTTTTGCCTTCATTGCAAGTCATTAATAGGAACTTTTTGCCTTCATAACAATTTGTAGGAACTTTTTGGATAACTTGCAAGTGAGTTGTAGGAACTTTTAAACTCCATTACAAGTGTAGGAACTTTTTACTCACTTTACATGTTATGTTAAAAGTGAAATTACAATTAGCTCTAAAAATCCCAATTTCACTTAAAAGTAAAAAAGTGCAATTGCAATGAGCTGTAAAAATCCCGATTTCACTTAAAAGTGAAAAAGTAACTTGCAATGAGCTCTAAAAATCTCGATTTACTCTTAAGTGAGGAAAGGAAAATTGCTAAAGGAGTCAAAAAACCTGAAATTGCTAAAGTCTCCAAAAGTTCTGACTTTTGCTAAAAGTAAAAAATTGTTAAAGGAGCTAAAAAACCCGAAATTGCTAAAGGATCTAAAAAACCCGAAATTGCGAAAGTCATCAAAAAACCCGAAATGCAAGTAAAGGGCATTTTTTGAAGTTATTTGTTATATTTTTCAATTGCAATGAGCATCAAAAAACCTGAAATGAGTTTTGCAAGTGTTTTTGTGGATTTTGTAGCTTGCTCTTGCTCATATGTACCCCGATTGAAGAGATTTTGGCATGAAGAACACTTGGCAAGGTCTGCAACTTTATTAAATTCCCCATTTTTCCTCTACCATTGCCCCATTTTTGCAGATTTGAGTTTGCTCTTTGTTTCTTTTTATTTTTCTGTTTTTGTTGCTTTAAATCTTTTGTTCTTGGGTTGCCTTTCTATGGAGATTGAGATTGCATATTATAAAAAAAGTGTATGTCTGAAAATGCGTTTTTCCACTTCACACACCCATTCATTCATTTCTCTTTCATACACCATCATACTTCATTCGCCCTTCATTCATAAAAACGTTTTTCTCTCACTTTCATTCGCCTTTCCATTTCGTTTTTCATTCACTTGCCTTCATTTCATATTCATTTGCCATTACCATTTTTCTTCATCATCATTATTATTTTTTACAAAAATGATGCCCTTGGCTGAAAATCGGGTTTTCATAATTTGATTACAAGTAGGAGATTTTGACCAAAGTTACAAGTTAAAATGATAAACTTGCAATGACCTCTTATTTTTCCTACCTTGCACTTTTACTTGCAATGGCTTCCAAAAATCCCGATTACATTATACCTTACTTGTTGTCAGCCTTCCAAAACCCGAAATTCACTTGTGAGCCCATTTTTGCATCAAATTATCCCTTCCCTTGTCAGTCTTGTTTACACACATGATCTATCAAACCAATAAATCAAGGCATGGGCATTGTTTTATAACAATTTCATCTTGAATAAGGTGTTATGGGTTCTTCATCAGTGAACAAAAGAAGAAGAGATGCAACAGTAATTCATGGAGCAGCTCGAAGGTCAATAATCCTCATGAAACCATCTAGGGACAAAGTGAATCAAGTATGGAAAAAGGACGCAACGAAGAGAAGAACTTCCTAAAAAAATGGTACTACTCCAAGCCTGTGATAAGGTTGAAGTTCGCCAAGGACACAAAGATCATTAAGAATGCAAATTCTCGTTCCAAGTTCGAGATCTCTTCACCAATCTTGAATACTTCAAGTTCTAAAATCCTGAAGCAGCATGAAGATCATCGCAGATGAAGGATGATGTAGTTAGAGTCGTGTCTTGGACACTTAAAATAATTTCAATTATGCATTTTGTTTTCGACAAACTACATGTAAAAACAAATTTTGTAATCGCAAGTGTTTCTTTCACTTGCAGTTTTGTAAATTGTAATTACATGTAATCTAATTACAAGTCAAAATAGTTTAAGACTTTAATTTTGAATAAGTCAATTGCAAGTAGTTGGTGGTTGAGAGAATTTCTCAAATTAGTTGGGATCCTCCCACCATTTTCTCATGACCTCTCTCTTATAAATACTTGAGAGGGTCCTTTGTAAAGTTATCTTTTTGGCAAGCAAGAAAACTCTGCAGAATTTTGTACTCATAAAGACTTTGAGCTTTATAATTACAAGTTTTTCATTTTCAAATTATATCAAAGAATTGCAGATTTCAGACTTTGTGTTGAATTCTCACTTTGTGTCCATTGTGTTCTTATGTCATTTTGGGGCATTGCTTTGTGATCATTTGAAAATTGAGAAAGATTGCTAGGGAGAGCTTCAATTAATATATTTTCAGACTTTGTGCTATCAATATTGAAGATTGAATTCATAAATTAGAAGTTAAGAAGAATTGCAAGTCTTTGTGCTCGTGACGATTCTCATTCATAGTAGTTAAATAGATACATCACATTTTCAGACTTTGTGCTGTTATACGCTGTATATTATCATTAAAATTATCTTTTAAAAGGGTAGATAGAATTGCAGATTTTCAAGACTTTGTGCTTGAGGTTGTTTTCCCGTCCCGAAGGAAGTGACGGAAGTCTTTGAGCTTTTAGGAAACTTCATTTCCTTTCCACTAATTTTATTTGCAAGCTGCTGTTATAGTTTATTTAAAAAGTTCATGTTACTTTTCTGTAAAGAGAAAAGAGTTTAATCTCTCCTGAAACAAGAGGAAAGATTATTGTTCCACCCATATTTGTTTTTAGTTATTTAGATAGGGGGAGCCTTCCCTTAAATAGGAGAGTTTAACTCACACACTGTGTTGAAATCACCATTTTGCTAAACCTCCTAAGTTTACAAAATATTCAACCAACAATATGACAACTGTTTGTTGAAATGTCAATATATTTGTGAGTAAGTTGCAGCTGTTCTTAATCATAAAACTGAGAAATATTGAATGGATTTTCAATGTTCCACCAATTGTTTGACAAAATGCAAGTGAACTAGAGTTGAAAAATTTGCAAGTTTGTTGAAAGTTTTTGGTAGGGACATTACAAAACCACAAATCTAGATTGAATTGGACCTGGATTCAGGCATAGAACAGGAATAACTGCCAACCTAGAAAGAGAGCAACAAGTTCAAAATGTTGTCAATTGTAGGGCATCAATTAAAGGGAGGAACTAGAAAAAGTATGGCATGGGAAAACTGCAAGAAAAATTGCACCCTAATCACCAATACATTCTAAGGCATAAATAAGCATATGACTTTGAACTCTGAACTGCATTCTATCTTTGGCTTCAAATTTTAAGTAAATGACCATAACTTGCTCCTACAGTTAGAGAAATTTACATGTTGAAAAGAATCAGAAGCATGAATAATACATATTCATGGACAGAAAAATAACGTCATTAAAAGAAGTAAATGCTTCTATTTGGAAAATGGAATTCATTGTACAACGATATGAAGGAAAAGAGAGCCTTAAAATTCATGGATTTACATAAAATTTTGGGGGGCAAAACATATATGCTGTTACATTTGCCATGAAATACATAAATATATATGCCAATGCATGGTTGTAAATTTGTTATTAATTAAGTAACATTATATTAGATGCACCATATAGTTATTGAGACCCACAGGAAATCATTTTTTACTATGTAACAATTGTATTCACTTCCTACTTAAAAAAAATTCTTTTAATTTGAACAGGAGCGTAGGAAAAACATTTTAGAGTCATGCAGTGCTTTGGCACAGACCATTGGTGGGAAAGTTATATTGGAAGCTACCTTGCTTGAAGAGGTATCAATCTCTTGGATCTCTCTTTATTGAGTTTATGTTACTGAATTTCCTGCTTCAGTGCATAGGCTTTTGTGAAGCATTTGACCTAGCTCATTATGTTTCAATGCAGGTTGCCAATTTGGTTGAGAACCCACTACCAATACTTGGGGCTTTCGATGAGCAGTTCTTAGAATTACCTTCTGATGTGTTAATAACAGTGAGAAGTTCAAGTTCCAATTCTTCTAATCTTGTTTTCTGTCTTTTGTTGTTTTTCCTTTGCTTTCCTTATACTAAAATGCCATTTTCTTTTCCTCCAGAAGTTTGGATATAATTCCAATTAGTTTTCTCTCTGCTTTGTTTCTACTAAAATGTCATTTCCTTTTTCTGCAGAAGTTCAGATATAATTGCAATAAGCTTTCACTCCAAATGTAATTATCTAAATTGCATTTTTATCATTTTAGCTTGGAACACTCTTTCTCACTGCTTTGCACATAAATTGAGCATTGAAGTGATGAGGTTAGTTTTTTTGGCAACATTAACAATGTAATTTATTAAACAATAGCAATCATTTGAAATTAAATCAAGTTCTTCTAGACTATGACTTTGGGAATATGTAATACTTATGAATTTTTTTCCATTTTCCCTCGACAATTTACATTATGAATGGCATTGCCTTAGACTATAGATGCCCTAGCATTGATTTGAGCGCTAAGATTCTTTTGGCAAATACATATTAGTAATCATGGATTTTTTTATTATTATCCTGATTTGGAGATATATCTTTGGAATGAGTAAGTCATTTTATTTAGAATAATATGGTTTTTTGTGGGTGCCGATTTACCTTAATCATCATCTTGCTATTTTGCTCATAATGGCTAGCGAAAGGGGTGAGAAAATTTGAATTTGAATTTGAAGCTTTGGGATTTTGGGATCATTCTCATGCTCCTTGGGATTTACCTAGATTAATCTTGAGTCACATGGAAATGGTCTATAGGGATAAGTTGGTGATTTTGAGGTAGGAAGTGAATGTATGGGGAATTGGTGCAAATAATGTGAAAGAGGGATGAATAAGGATAGGGCCATGATCCAAGCCTAACACAAGAGTTTTCCACTTGTTGATATGTTATTGTGTTAATACATTCCCATCAAGGAGGGCAAGAAAACTAAATGGGAATGGCATAGGTATGCTAATTTTATCATTACATTTTTGTCCCCACTTTGATGTGCATACAAATCTAAGATGAACATGCCTTTCAAATTACAGGGACTTTCTCAACCAACATGAAAACTTAAATATTTTTGACACTCACAAAAGGATATAGGTTGTTCAAAATGGATACAATTTTTTTGTTTTACTCTTCTTAGTATGGGTGCTGCATTGAAACTTGCAAAACAACAAAAAGTATGTAATGAGTATCATCTACCACATGATCGAAATAAGCACAAACTATAAGTTACTTTAATTGTTTGTGAAAAATAAGAAGATAAGGTACAAGGAATTCTGCCTATTTGGAAAGTGGTATGAAAAGCTCTGTGTGATGTGGAAATATGGTAAGGTTCAATACAATGCATCATGATAAAGCTCCACACAATGTGGAAATGTAATGTGATAAAACCTTGTGTGATGTGGGCATGTTTCTGTAAAATGATTTAACTCCGTTTGAATATGGTGATGAGTCTCTTTCTGGCACAAGATGCCATTTGAAATGTTAACCCTGAAAAGCATTAGGGACAATTTATAGCCCCCCTCCAATTGGTTGCATATGATAGATGCAAGGAATTAGAGGATAGGGAAAAGATACATGATAACATGATAAAAATAAAAGCAATAAACGTAACCAAATAAGATGTAGTTTGTAAGCACATCAAGTATGTAGTAAACATCAATGAATAACACTGTGTAAGCACACATAAGTAGGATATAAGTGAGAGGATGATGAGATTATGATAGCCCTATAGTCTAGATAAGGATCCTATATTTACAAAGAGGATGTAAAATATGTGGCATCACTTAGATCCCAAGTGATCCTAAGAAGAACTCCAACAAACATGCTCTGGTTATAGTTGAAGCTCCTGTCATTGTGAAGTCCCATCAATTTGCAAGGCCAACTATCCAACAAGAGAACTCTTGGATACCAAACCTGTCTATCTGCTCCACCATGCCGACCCCAAATACAACAATGGTAATCTTCATGCATCCATGTTGTTGGAAAGCCAATACCTAACGCTTTCCGTTGTGCCACTCTGATACCCCCTAACTCCAAAATGTAGCAAGTCTCTAAGTCCTGAATCAAGAAGCAATCGGCAGAAGAGAACAAAGTAGAAGACTTGCCAAACTTGGACTTGTCACCTATAGACAAAACTGTATCATACTAGAGTGAACCAAAACACTCCCTAGTCAACCCAACTCTCTACGCCATCATCAAATTTGTACATGTGGGCTGAAAGAGAACTGCTGAGCACACCTCATGATGCACTCGTGATGATACTCCCCTGATTGCATCAATGGGAAACCCAAATAGTCATATGTACTCTATCCTCTATTGGTAGTATCCAAGGAAGACTCACAACTCAATGCAGCCATGTCATCCAGACCTCCCTCAGAAAGCAACTGCAAATGTCCTGACTCACTATCAGGAGTGAGAAAAATACTATCATGAATTCTATCTACTCCTTGGACAGAGATTGAATTAATACCCAAATTCAACGTGCAAGAAATCATCTTCTTCTGAAAAGATTGACCAATGCCAATCTCAAACTATCAATGCACCTATCTTCAACCTCATCACCATTATTAGAACAATGTGTATTTTCAGCTTCATCCTCTCTTTGAAGAAAGAGTCTTCTAATATCGTCTATCCTTTTTTGCCTCGCTATGTTGATGAGATTAACCTTTTCTTTGATTTCTTGAAGACGTTGTCTTGCATTGGCAGCCACTAATTTAGCCTCTTTGGATTTTTGCATCCATTGTTCATTCATCTTTTCGGACCCCTTTACCTCTTCTATGCCAAAATATACGGTCCTCTTATGCTTTAATATATTCATGTCTGTCAATTGGTGTAGGGCTGCCACCAAAGGGTGATGTTATATCATTGACCTTCTCATGATGACAAGCTCCTATCTCATGAGAATGATAGGACATAGTGTTGCTGTCCTCAAACCAATTAGTAATGATGTCATGCCATTGCATAGTGTCTCCTTCATCAAGTGTAGCCAAAACACTAGTGGCTGGTCCACTAAGTAAAGTAAAGGATCAACTTTCACATCCTCCTTTATATCTGGGGTCTTCAATGGACTATCACATATATGAATAACATTCATTGAACCACAATCTGATTCTTTGCAATGATAGGATGAAGCTTTGCTAGACTCACCAAAAGAAATCTTATCCTCACGTAACTGCTCCAAGGTAACTGATTTGTCTTCAATCATCACTTGCTCTTCTTCACTCTTGAAGTCATCATGAAGTGCCTTGTGTTCAGCATCTTCCTTTATTTTTCTCTCCTTATGATCAGCAATATGCTGGTCACTAACTGCTGAAAATTCATGATAGAGGTTCTTAGATGTTTCACTTGTAGATACATCATGCTGCTCCTTTTATTCATGTGTTGAAGATCCTTTAAAAATGGATGCCATATACTTTGTGAACCCTGGTTGTGAAGGCAATTTATCCATCCTTTTCTGACTCTGTCTTAATCCTTCCATCATGGCATTCAACTTTTTAATATCCTCATTTGAAAACATGGTGTCCAGCTGAAGCAATGTCCAATCTACCCAACAGGCTGGCAAGAACTTTATGAAATGAACCTTACCAAATCTGATCCAAAATTTCTGATGTTGTGCCTTAGGAATTCTGTCAAACACTTTGCTGGCAATCTTCCAGCTTGCTGGTTTTGTTGTTTCAGTTTGTTTATTTTGATTGTTTTGATGCAGAAGATGTTTAGAATGCTTGGAATTGTTGCAAATGCAAGTGAACAAGAAACTAGTATGAAATGCAAACTCTTTTTGTATTTCAAATGCAAATATATGAATTGCTGATATGAAATGCATACCTACAGCCAAGGTACATTTTGACAAACATTTGGCATGCAAACTAACCCCAATGAGTGCATACATACATGAAGGACATTAAGACAAATACTTTGCATGAAAACTAACTTAAGAATAATGCATTTACATTAAGAGACATTTTGTCAAATAGATGGCAGCAAACTCCTTATGTCTCCCGTCAATATATTGCAATGATAATAAAGTCTACAAGCTGGAAACAATGCTATTATCTTATGCCAATGAAATGCAATGATAATGCCAAGACCCTTGGCTTGCAAATACATAAATTTCTATAACTAAAATGCAACTAAATGACTGATACAAAATTCTGGAAGAATCTGGTTTCTGTAGCAGCACCCACAAATTAATTTGTATCTTGTTGACGAAGCTGTAAATGCCCTCCAAAATGGTGCGTCTATGCTTCTTGATGTCCAACGATGGCTTGGGAATTTATTTGGATTTTTCCTTGGCCTCTAATGCCAAAATCAACCCACCTTGAGAAGGCCACCCCTGCTGCTTGAGAGAAATCAAAGCATAAAATAATTTCCAGCTTTAAACTCCTCCAATTTTCCCTTGAAATGATTGTCAAGTCACCAACAATTGATCCCTCAAGTACCGACAAAAATCTGGACTCTCAATGAAGAGTAATGAACAAAAATGCAATTCCTTTCATAGCTGACCTGCAAACTGAAACAAAATTACAGACCTCCTTTCTTCACACAAAACTCTCAAAAATACCTCAATTTAGCTCTATGATGAATGTTGATTGCATCCACCTTTCAATTTGGGAATGGGGCCATCACCAAACGCTACTAACCAAGGGAGCATCACCTTGATCAAGCTATAACTTAGGTCCAGCCAAGAGAAAATTCTCAATATGCAAAGATAATTCCAACATAAGACAATAAAAGCCAAGACCAAGCTTCTTCTTATACTTTTCCAAAGGGAGCCCACTCACTTTTCTTGTCAATGTGGGATAAAAGATATATTTTAAACTTAAGTGATTTTATGATAAATTTTATTTGTCACTTAAGTTACTTTATTAAATTAATTAAATATAAAGTCATCCTTTTAATATTAATTTATTGGAATAACTTTATAAATAATTAACTTAATACTTTAATTAAAATAATCAATTAAGCTATCCTTATGAAATAACTATTTAATTTGGACAACTTAATCAATTAAACTAATTAAATTTCTCCACCTCCAAAATTGGGGACATTACAATCCTCCCTTCCCAAAGATTGCTTGTTCTCAAGCAATCAGCAACCACCAATCCAACTGAACTGCCACAACATCTGATATAGAAGGTGAAATGAGCATAGAAAGGCACAAGAAGCATGACATAAAGAAAGAACAAAGTGGAAACACATGTAGAACAGGTAACAAAAATAAACAAGTACAAAAGTATATATAAAGTAGAAAATGGAGAGGTCTCTTGCAGCCACATTAAGAGAATCACCCAAAAGGTCGTCCTTCTCCCAAAAACTAACACCATTCTCTTTTTCGTCTATAACAAGAATTTTTTCTGCAATTACATGTGTTTCCTCTTTGTAGGAGTTGGTACTCTTAATGAACATAATGTGAATAGGTGAAAATGTAAGAGTTTCTTTCTTTATCCATTTCTCTTTCTTCTTTGGAGGTGGCCCCACAGACTGATTCAACATTTGTTGAACCACAACTTTTTTCTTTGGAATCCATGAAGAAATATTTTTAGCAGGAAATACCATCTTTTGCAATAGAGGACCCTTATCCTTGTTAGGCTGAATATGGGGTGAAGTATACTTTGATATGATCACGTACCATTCTAGCTTTATCTTTTTCTTTCCTTTTCTCTTCTAACCTCATTTTATATGCCTCATAATTTTTTTTTCATTGCCGTAGGGAGCTACCTTGGGGCTGTGTTTGTCAGTCTCCAAAGTAAAATGACTCATCTCAGCAAGGTTCTTATGAATGTTGTGAAATTTTTGTAATTTTGTTCTCGTAAACATATATAACATTAAACACATTGATGTACAATAGAAGGGACAAGCTTCAAGTGCTCAAGCCATGGTCTACCTAGCAATATGAAGAATCTATTTGAAGTAGGAATAACATGGCATAACATTTGCATTGTCTTTGGATCCACCGTAAAATGTAAAATGGCACACTCCAAATTGCAAAACAATATTTAATTTGTCATCTTCAACTATACTCCTAAATGAACATAAGAATTTGGCTTTAGTGTTTATTATTAGAAATTCTTTAGTACATATATTGAATTGATTTGTAGCATGTATGAGATTATCACCAATAACCTTGTCATGTATTTGACCTATCATATATAGTGTATGATAATGGCTATTTTGTGGGATTTCCTAATCTGAAAATGAAATCAGTGGTGATGCATGGGAAGAAGATAGCATGTCATGTTGGAATTTATTGTGATTGATGTCAAAGGTATTTGAAGGCCAATGGAAATTGTTGTCATTGACATTTGAAGGCCAAGTTGAAGAAATTAAGTTTGGAAGAGTAAAAGATTGTTGTTATACCGATTCACCCCCCTCTCAATATGGTATCAAAGTGGGTTCCTTCAAAGATAGGCTTGCCGCTAGAAGGAAGATCTAAAGAGCACATACGGCTGGTCAAGAAGGATATGGATTCTCATCTAGTAGGGCACCATTGTTGGATGGAACAAACTACGCCTTTTGAAGGATAAGGATGCAAACCTATTTGAGCGCTCTAGGGTTTGATATTTAATAATTTGCGGTAAATGGCTACATAGCTCTTGCGACTCCTCCAATGGATCAAGGAAGAAAGAGGGAAAGTGAAAACAATGCAAAATCCATGAATGCGATCTTGTGTGGATTATCTGAATGAAAGTTTGTAAAAATAATGTATTGCAAATCAGTTAAGGAGATCTAGGATAAGTTGAAGAATATCTATGAAGGAGATGATAAAGTAAAGAAGACAAAGCTTCAAACCCATAAGAGACAATTTGAAAGCTTTAAGATGAAAGAAGAAGAAAACATAGCCTCCTATTTGCTTCATGTTGATGAGATTGTGAACACAATAAAAGGTGTTGGTGAAAAAGTTGAAGAAGTTGTGATTGTGCAAAAGGTATTAAGGTCTTTACCATTAAGATTTGATTCCAAGGTTTTGGTGATTGAAGAAATGAGAGATGAGAAACCAATTGGAGACAAAGGAAGAAAGAGGAAGAAACAAAGCATTAAAGAAGAGAAAAATTAAAGTATATGAACCAAGTGATAGCTCAAACAATGAACCAGATGAAGAAGAAGATCACTTCATGAGAAAGCTAAAGAAAGGATTTGGGAAGTACCAATGTAAGTTACCATTTAAATGTTTTAATTGTGGTAGAATAGGTCATTTTTCTTTTAAGTGCAGACAGGTTAAAAGAGAAAGCATTGATGATGAAGATGATCACTACATGAAGAAAGGAAGGAAATATCAACAATATAAGAAGGATTGCAAACAAGGTCAACATGAAAAGAACTTCCGAAAGTACAAGAAGAGTCTTTATTCCAAGGAAGATAATAGCTCATTGGATAAAAGAGATGAAATTTTTTCTAACAGCAATAGAGAAGAAATACCCTTCATGGCAATGGAAGCAAAGGGTGATGAAGATGCAAAGAAAGAAGAAAGAGATTTAGAAGAAGAGCATAGTGAAGGCGAAGGAGAAGTGGATCTTGACGAGGAACTTCATTATGCCTATAGTGATATCGAGAAGCTTAAGAAAAGAAATTTGAAACAAAGATTGCAAATTCAAGAGTATGGTGAAGCCAAAGAAAAATTATCACAAAGTCTTGAAGAATTAGAAAATTTGATCATAGACTTGAAAGTTCAAGTAGAAGAAGCAAAAATGATTGAGGAGGAGATAAACCAATTGAAGACAAAGGAAGAAAATTGTGAGAAGTTGGAATCCGAAATTGCTTCCCTAAGAAGGGAATTAGAGAGAACGATTCAATTAAACAAAAACTTGAAGAACAAGAAGAGTTCAGAAATATTGGACGACATCATCAAATCTCAAAAGCCTATGTTTTATAGGAATGGTATTGGTTATGAAGAAGGACAAATTTCTAAAACAATTCAATCATCGAAGAAATTAAATGAAGAGAAGAAGTATGTTGATATCCTTAAAAGTCTCATTAAAGGTGAAAAGAAGGAGAACCAAAAGCGAATCATACCTCCACAAGCTAAGAATGACATAGTAAGGAAGCTCCTTCCACCAAGGTGAGCTCATATGCCTAGTTTCTATCACTCCTCTGGTTATTGCTTTATGTGCAATCAATTTGGTCATAAAGAAATAGACTGTAGAATGCATGCACAAAATAACTTTAGGCATAAAGAAATGGACTACGAAGAATTAAACAAAAATAGAAGTCAGGGGTTCATAAACAAATATTTCAACCCTTTTGCTCCTCTTATGGATTATAACGCCATATTCTATAAGTGTAACAATTTTGGGCATACATCAAAGTTTTGTAGAAGCAGCTTTGTAGAACCTCCTAAACAAAGTAAGAAGGAATAAAAAATAATTAAGAAAAAAGAGGAAAATTCAAAAACATTGAGAAAGAAGAAGGAAGATGAAAAGGAAAAGAAATCCATGCTGATTCAAACATCCCTACATGGACAAAATGAAGTAGATCAATGGTATATTGACATTGTTTGTTCAAAGCATATGACAAGTGATAAGAGTAAATTCCTCACCTTCAAAAGAGTAAATGGTGGAACAATGAAGCTTGGAGATAATGCTTCTACAAAATTATCAAGGAAAGGCACTCTTAGCCTTGACAATGGTAAAACAAAAATTGAAAATGTGCTATATGTTGAAGGACTGAGACATAGTCTCCTAAGGGTATGTCAAATGTGTGATGAAGGGCACACTCTTACATTTAATGCAGAAGGATGTGAAATTACCAAATTAAGGAAGCGAGTTGTAGAAACCATTATAGCAGCTAACAATCTCTATGTTCTTAGTGAAATTGGAGTTGAAAGATGTTGTATGAGTCAAGAAGATGAAAGTTGGTTATGGCACAAGAGAATGGGGTACATAAACTTTGACAACCTTGTGAAGATCAGCTGTAAGGAAGTAGTGAAAGACATGCCAAATATTTCTTGTAAGAAATGTAAACTTGGGAAGCAAACTAGAGTGAGTTTTAAATCGAAGGAACATTCTACATTGAAACCTTTGGAGCTTATACATACAAATCTTTTTGGACCAACCAAAACAAAAGGTATGGAAGGAGATAGGTACTTCATGTTATTGATTGATGACTATTCTAGAATGACTTTGGTCACATTTTTAAGAGACAAATCTGAAGCTTTTGACAAGTTTAAGGCATTCAAAGCCTTTGTAGAAAATGAAATAGGCCTAAAGATTAAATGTCTTAAATTAGGTAGAGGAGGAGAATTCGCTTCAAATGAGTTTGAAGATTTCTATGAAAAGCATGGGATAAGGAGACAATATTTTATTGCAAGAACTCCACAACAAATTGGGGTTAATAGAACAGTCCAAGAAATGTCCAACGCCATGCTAAATGAGTCCAAGTTGCTTGACACATTTTGGAGAGATGCGGCTCATACGATAATCTATGTTTTAAATCGTGGACAAATCAAAGTAAACGATAGAAAAACACCATGTGAGTTATAGAAAGGAAGGCCTACAATGGCGAAGCATTTCAAGGTGTTTGGAAGAACATGTTACATAAGGAGAGATGAAGAAGATTTAGGAAAGTTTGATTCTAGGGCTGATGAAGGAATATTCCTTGGCTACTCTTCAAGAAATAAAGCATATAGATGTAACAATAAAAGGTTGCATAAAGTCATTGAAAGTGCAAATGTGAAAGTAGATGAGGGAAGATACCATGAAAAAAAGGCACAAGAAGTTGTTCCTCAAAATGAGGAAATTAAGACAAGAAGGAGATTGGCTAATACTTCAGAGCATGAAAATATGTCTTTGCTTTCAAAGGTAGAACCTAAGAACTTGAAAGAAGCAAGTGAAGACAAACATTGGATAGGGGCCATGGAAGAGGAATTGAATCAAATAGAAAAGAATGAAACTTGGGAACTTGTCCGAAGACCTAAAGACAAAAATGTGATTTGCACTAAGTGGATCTTCAAAACTAAGTTGCATGAAGATGGTCAAGTTGTAAGGAACAAGGCAAGGTTGGTACGCAAAGGATATGCACAAGTAGAAGGTATCAACTTTGAAGAAACTTTTGCCCTTGTTGTTATATTGGAACCCATCAACATGTTTCTAGCATTTTCCAATTTCAAAAATTTCAAGGTCTATCAGATGTATGTTAAGTTTTCCTTCCTTAATAGCAATCTAGAGGAAGAGGTATATATTGAACATCTAAAAGAGTTCTTGTTATCAAAAAATAGGGATTATGTGTGCCGATTAAAGAAAGCACTTTATGGACTAAAACAAGCCTCCAAAGCATGGTATGCAAGATTTGATAAATACCTACAACAACAAGGATTCACGAAAGGAATAGTGGATAGCAACCTTCATAACAAGATTGTTGGTAATGACCAGTTGATAGATTTGGTGTATGTGGATGATATTATATTTGGAGGAAGTAGTAACAATATGTGTCAAGAGTTTGCCATGGAGATGCAGAAAGACTTCAAAATTTCTATGCTTGGTGAGTTATCTTTTGTAACGACCCCAAAACCGGGTAAACAAAATTTTTCTAACATTTCTTTCCAAAGTAACAAGTAACAAAGACATTGCAATAAAATTCTTCCTTTCTTTATTGATAAATACATGCAAGTTACAATATATACTTCCACATGAATTCCATTTTCATTGTAAATATAAATCAGAGTACAAAGTAAAATAAATTACATACATAGCTCATAAGCTTTTGCACAAATAGTAGTAAGATGGTCCAGGTTCCCTTCCTTTCAAATCTTGGTGTATCCGTCGCCTGCGGTTGAGGAGAAACATCACTCAGGCACTTTTCCGCCAACCACGGACTGTTAATGCGGTCCCCCGCACATCTATCATTCGATAAATGGCCCTCCCTTCGAACGAAGAGATTGGTAAAGTAACTGGCTGCGACAACCCAATTGAGCATAGTGTTGTGTCCTATACATCTAAAACTTGCTATTTCACAATCCCGAACTAGCATGATGGATCACAATGAACTGATAGTGTAGTCTCAACTATCTCACATCTAAGTGGATGTCATACCTTCCACTACTTTGGCCAAAGTATTCTCATTCAGTACTTCGAATGAAGGTCATCTATCATATACACTACTCAGGGCCGATTTGACTTAAGGCTATCTTACACTACGCGTAGGTTTTAGTCCTTCACTGGATAGTCAATCATCCCAGACTATCCTACCTCAATTACTTAAACAGGGAATGGAGTACAGTCAACAAGGGGTCCCTCTGGTACTTCCTAACATGGAAATCTTTATCCATGGAGTACATAGCTTTCTCTAGTTAACCTATTTAACTCTAAAGCTTTTAGACTACCTTGGTACTGAATCCACCCTCGTCCTAGTATTTAAATAACTAGTCCCTTTCCTTTATTTAAGGAGTTCAAGCAGTATTCAAGTAATACAAAACATAAGGTACTTTTACTAAGAAGTAATCAAACATTTCCCTTTTTATGTTATTCCTTTTCAAATTCTCCTATGAATTCAAACTAATTCATTTCAACAAGCTTTTAAGCTATTTCCAATTCAACAAGCTCTTAAGCTATTTCCAATTCCACAAGCCTTTTCTAATGAAATTTAAGCTATTCCCAATTCAACAAGCTCTTAGAAACATAGAGGCTTCCTAATGATTTTCCTTTCATACTACAGCATAATGCAAGGCATAATCAAGCAAACTAATAACTCATTTTAAAAGTCAATGACAAAATTTCTACAAAGATATTCCTCATGCCTGATTTCCTTTTGCGTATGAGCTCGATCGGTAGCTTCAGTTCTTGCTCCACCATCCTTCGTAGCCTTCTCCCAGCTTGAACAAATACTACTTTTAGGTAAATGCAATTTGGTATGAGGAAAAGTTGCTCTCAGCAATACAGTCTCAAATTGCAAATGGCTTTCACAAAATGGTAAATGGCTCTGACAATCTATCTCACAAAATAGTAATGATGGTTTACAGCCTATGGAAAATGCAACAGTAGTGATGGTGGATGAAGCTCTCACAGAATTCAACAGCAAAGTGGAAATTTAACACAGAAAATACCACAGTATGAAATTCGAAATTTCCTATGCAAAGGAGAGTGAGAGAATGAGTGAATGAGTGATTTCTAACAATGAGAGTGAACCTATTTATAGGTTTCGAATTCTCATGTTTACTACTTTGTAGCCATGAGAATTCGACACCTCTTCCTTTGAAAATGTCAAAATGTGCAGTGGCAACCGAATAACTAGACACACAGCAAAAATGAGTGATGATTCAACATATTTTCCAAGAATGTTTCAACATATCACTTCGGAATTTCGTGAAGCAACCACGTACAGGTTTAAACATTAAACTTGCCCTCAAAAATGGTGGACTGAAGAACAAATGGCGTTTTAAGTTGCTGTTTGAAAATGTCAAGGGTTTCCCACAGTCGTTTTTATCTTCCTTTCACCCACGCGTCCATAATGGTGGCGTCTTAACATCTGCGACCAAGTCTTTAAGGTGCGAACTGGGCGCGGGCTTCAAATGCTGCCATTTCCCACCATTCTCAGCTCATACAGTTGCGCGATTTCTTCATGGGAAGAAATCCGCGATTTTCAAATATTTGTTTTGAGTCTTTCAAAAGTCTAAAGTTCAACATTACACTTCCTTCATTAATTTTTATGAATTTCCAATGGTATTATAAATTCGAAATTCCTTTCCTTTATTTAATACTTTCTAAAGTTTGAATATTTCGAAATTCCTTTATATGGTAATGCCAAATAATTACCAAAGATTAAAAGTCTATTTCAAATCTTTCCAAAGGTTTAGTCATTTTAATATTCACATTAAAATGTATTAATATATTTTGTATTATATTCAATATAATATTATTATAGTTTTTAATTTACCTTTATTTAAATATATAAATATATCTATATAATATTCAAACATTACATTAGATATATTATTAAATATATTAATAAACTTACCCAGTTTACACTTAAATATATCTATACATGTTTATTTTCAAATCTCCAATTACGTTATTATAGGCCAGTCAGAGCACCTTTAATAGACGTAATTGCACAAACACGTATATATACTTTTAACTGTAAATTCCAGGCATCAGTAACTTATCAGTTCACATTCAAGGTTCACAGAACAATAAGTCAGTGAATCAAGGAACACCACTCATAAAGCATAAAGAAGTAATCAGAACTCCTAAGCCTAAGGATGACTTATCATGACAACTTAATCTGACTTAGTTCCTAAAACCCTCAGTGAAGTGTGTGTATGCTCATATGATCAACTTTACCGGTTACTCGACCAAGCCCCTCTCCCGAGTGATGTCTCCCCTCTGCCTGGAGGAATAGTTCCTGTTCCTGCATCCACAGACATACAATCTCAGCAGTTACTTGTTCATAACATCAACAGTATACAAAACGTCTAAGTTAGAATATTCTCAATTCAATACTTTGCATGCAACATAACATCAATAGAAGTACCAACCAAATGAGACAGTCATTTAAATAGAGAACATTCATTTTGATAACAAAACACGTTTTATTCATATCAAAGATTCATACAATACACTCATTTGCCCTATGCAATAGTAGCTATACAATCGGGGTGTAACATCTTTCTTCCTTGGGCTACAATTTCTCAATCAGATAAAGGGATATTTATTTCATAAATTAAGTATGTTAAGGAAATGTTGAAGAAGTTCAGAATGGAAGATTGTAACCCTACAAGTATTGTTGGAATTAATTGTCATTGATGTCAAAGGAGTATGAGAGATTGTTAGAATATTTTCATTGATGTCAAAGCGAATGAACGAGACTATTGCCAGTGGTGTCAAAGGCAAAAGACCTGAAGAGCGTAATAGAAAATATCTCAAAGGTGATGTGGAACACACTCATTAAGAATACATCATTTAGTGAAGAGGTGTGACTTGTTTTCAAAGATTTTAAATGGTTAATAAAGTTTGTCTCTTTGTTAAGAGATCTCTCCCTTCATAGAGGCAAGAAGATATAAAAAGAGAAAGAATTGTGGAAAGAAGTGTGAAGAACAAGAAGATACATTATACAAGCGCAAACACATTTGAAGGAAGAAAATAATAATAGATAATTCAAAGGCAGCCATCAAGAAGAAAGAAAAAGTGTTCAAAGGCAGAGCTATTAGTCTTAACAAAAAGACATATCCTTTTAAGGAGTTATCTCTTTTCAAAGAGATGCAACTCTTCATTGAGATGTAAATATATAGATAGAGTTTATGGAAAGTAAGAGAGAGATGTGTGAAATAGAAAGGGTCATTGTGAAAGGATGTATCTCTTCATTGAGCCCTAAAGATATAAAAAAGGAAGTGAGAAATGTGTGGTGAATATGAGTGTGTGAGATGTGAGAAGATTAAATAAGAAGAGTAGAAAAGAGAAGTTTGTGTAAAGATAAAAAAAGAAATTAATTAAATAAAAATTAGTTTTAACCAATAGCCACAAGGGTACAGCGAAGGGTTGTGTCTCATGATGAGACGATATATAAAAGAAGTCATTCCATGAGATGAAGTGTGTGTGAAAGTTATATCATTCAAGAGTGAATGAGGAATAAAAGAGAGAAGGTTTTATCATTCAAAGAAGAAGTGTATGGAATTGTAATATGTAGCATGAAGTAAATAAGAGGAATATAGAAGAATGAAGTGAAAGAATATTAATTGAAGATATGGTTAAGAATAGTCAAGAGACATGTTGAAGAGTATGACCATCAAAGACATGATATATACGAAGAGACATATCTATTCTAAGAGATGCATCATTTCACTAGGTTACGAAGATATAAAAGATAATTGCAAGTAGAAGTGAGAAGTGTGAAATGTGAATATAAATAAGAGGAAGATGTGTGAGGAATAAGAGTTTATATCAAAATAACACCTGAAAATCAGCAAATGAGAAGATAAAATGAATATCATTAAAGAAAGGTTGAAAGCAGATTCATAAGAAGGATTCATTGCAGATTGTAAGAAGAGTTTATGGTAAAATTATAAGAAGAATATATGCAGCTGTAAAAGAGATGTATATGCAGATATAATTGAGGAGGAAAATAAAAAAAGAGATCTTAAAGGCTATTTATAAAGAAGATTTATTCTCAAGAAGACAAAATTTTGTTGAAGATGTTGGTGCCTCATATTGAAGAGGTTGGTGCCTTATATCAAAGGGATTGGTGTCTCTTGCTGAGTTGGTCCTTGTTGTGGGGATTGATGTCTCTAGTGGGCTGGTGTGTAGAAATTCTGCAAGTGGGGATTGGTGTCTCTTGTTGTGTTGGTCCTTAGTTGTGGGTATTGATGTCTCCAATGGGTTGGTGCCTACAAATTCTACAAGTGCGGATTGGTGTCTCCAGTGGCTTGGTGCTCACAAATTGTATAAGAGGGGATTGGTGTCCCTTGTAGGTTGGTTCTTACAAATATTGTAAAAGAGATTTATATAAAAAAAATATTTTCCATGGTTTTCTTCTGTAAGGGTTTCCACATAAATCATATGTTCTTCTTGTGTTGCATAATTGCTAGATCTTATGCGAATGATATTGTACAATTGATATTGTTGTGGTTGTTAGTTTGAAAAAGTAAAAGAATGTATTATATCGATTCACCCCCCTCTTTGTAAATTGTGTGCTCATCAAGTACAACTATGGTAATAGGATGTAAATTAAGGATGACGAAACACCCTAGGAAAATTAGACTCTTTATAGATCAATGATTGGAAGCCTGTTATATGTGACAACTTCAAGGCCTGACATTATGCAAGTAGTTGGTATGGTGGCAAGGTTTCAGGCTACACCTAAAGAAACTCGTGCAAACAGTTAAAAAATTCTCAAATATTTAAAAGGCACATTGGATTTTGGTTTATGGTACCCAAGTGGTGAAGACTTCACCTAACAACATATATAGATGCAGATTGGGTTGATAGTATTGATGATAGAAAGAGTACAAGTGGAGGTGCATTCTTTTTAGGAGATAATCTTGTTTCATGGTTGAGTAAGAAACAACCGTCAGTTTCCCTATCCATTGGAGAGGCGGAGTACATTGCAGCAACATCTTGATGCACTCAAGTTCTTTGGATGAAGGAAACATTGAGAGACATCAAAGTAGAATATGATTATCCTATATCTATATTTTGTGATAATACAAGTGCAATCAATATTTCAAAGAATCTTGTCATGCACTCTAGAACAAAGCATATTCCCATCAAGTATCATTTCTTAAGGGAACAGGTGGTCGATCAACAATTAAAGTTGGAATATATTGCTACAAGAGAATAGATTGCTGGCATTTTCACCAAGCCACTTTCGAAAGAGACTTTTGAGTACTTAAGGTAGAAATTCGAAGTGATATCATTCTCATCAGTCACTAAATCCTTGAGAAGAAGCATGTGTTCAGGGGGAGCTATTCATTGCTTTATCTTTTAGCTTCGAAAAGCCTTTGCCATTGATATCATGTTGTACCCAAAATAATTTTTTTGGCATTCTGCTTAAATTGAGCTAAACAATGTAAAAATGCCGTCAAAAGTATGTTTTAGGTCAAAACAAACATGAAGTCTTTGTGGGTTTCTGTCAAGGAACCTATGGTTAAAATTATGAAAAAATGAAAATTAGGGTTTTATGCCCCTATTTTTAAAGAAACCCTTAAAAATAGGACCTTCCCAGAAATGATTGAAAATAATTCTGATAGGGTTAATTGCCGTCACGATCACACTGATCAAGTCAGAATTATCAAAAGACATGTTTTATTCTGGTGGGTCTATTTCTATTTTTCAGGAACAAAGTTAGGAGCTCCGCAACCATTAATGGCAGATTGGCTAGTACCAGGTGCTGAAAGCTAAGCTTCAAGAACTCCAACGAAGAAGCTATGGCAAAAAAGGATGAAAATCATGCCGTTCAACGAAGGAGATTCTCAAAACGGAAAAAGCCAAAATTTGGCTAACTCTGGAAGGTGCACGTTTTGCTACCAAGGCAAAACACAGCCTAAAGTTGAAAAAGGCGCCCCTCTTGAAGAAAGGCGCCCTTGGATCTTAGAGGGAAAATGTAATCATTTGGCATCTTCAACACAGTCATCCTCTTCATTCTCATTCTGGCTCGACAACGAAACAATCAACAAAATCATCTGATTTAGGGATCATTGACCAACCGTCAACAAAGTATGGAGGATCCATCAACAATGAAGATGCCAAAAACAGAGAGCTTCAAGGTAAAAGCGCCCCTACTAGCCAGGAGCACCCCTCAGTTATAAGCACCAGATGAATCCATAAGCAACAACTCTATACATGATATCTTTCTAGCTTCCTCCCAGCTACGTGATCAATCTGACAGCAGGTCCACAAGACACGCCAAAGGATCACGAGTTGAGGTCAAGCAGAAAAAGCCAAAATTGAAGGACTGGAAAGACAAGCCAGAAAATGGCTAAGGCATGGCTAAAAGCGCCCCTCTTGAGGAAAGGCGCCCTTTCTTGAAGGCATCCAGATTCAGTCAGAATCTTCACTGCCTCCCAGGATGACCTTCTCAGCTATGACTTGTCTCATCAGTGAGACTATCAACAATAACTTTTGACAAATCAAACATTTGATGAAGGAGGTCAAAGTCAGGCAGTTCACAGCATGAAGAAATTCAATCAAAAGCTAAAAGCACCCCTATTGGCCAGGGGCACCCTTTAGTTTGAAGGACCTAAACCTGCCAGCTTCAACTAAGAAGTCAGTCATCCTGAGCAAGACCGAGCTGGCTACCCGATGCATTGTCAAGTAGAGTCATCTGATTCATCTAAGCATCGAAGACGTCAGATCAAAGCAAAGAGGGTCTTAAAAAGTCAAAATGAAGAACAGTCAATGAAAATTGACTAAGGCATTGTCAAAAGCGCCCCTCTCAAGGAAAGGCGCCCTTCTTTCTGGAGGCCTGAACTCAGTTTTCTGAGTTAATCCCTCCCAGGCATATCTCATCGTGTTGATCCCACCTCAACAACAGAACTGCCAGCTACTGCTAGAGATCAACTGAGTAACCTGAATCAAAGATCAAATGGGAGCACTTCATCTTGCAAAATGGACAAAAATGATCAACATCAAGGATGGACGCCTAAAGGAAGTCAAAGCCAAAAGTGTTGACTTGAGTTAGCAAATTTGGAGCCAAAAAGAGGCCAAACACTCCACAATCAGTGGAAATCACCTTTCGGAACTCCAAATCAGACCTAAATGATGAGTTATCTTTCATACTTCGTGGATCTTAACCCTAATCACCATATATTCGTGCTAGGCATCCCATTCTTCATTATTCTTTTTGCAGGTTGAAGGATAAAACATCAAATAGCTCCCAAGAACACGTTTTCAAGATCTGGCAGAGGTTTTGGACGGATCTTCAATAGTTTTGAAGATCATTGGCACTAAAAGTATTCTTCCCCGGAGATTGCTTCTAGAGGTAGATTATTGCAAAGTGGGAGTTTATAACTTCCAATCCATCTTCTGTCTACTTCCTCTATTTTTGTCTATATTTCTTTGCATGTCACAGGAAACGACAGATAATCATAGATCTGGCCAACTGGGTATGATGAACACAACTTTTTCAACAAAACCCACATGTTAGAGTTTTCCAGAAAAAGTAGCCCTGTTGCCCCTATTTTTTAGGGTTTCTGGAAAAAGTCATAATATTGAAAAACGGACAAACTGGGTTTGTTTAGCTTTGAAACACGAACAAAACCCATGTGTTGGATTTTTTCGAGAAAAATCACTTTCTGGTACGCCGCTACCTTTGCCACCAAAGGGCTCTTGCATGTCAAAGGAAAACTCGTTTTTTCGAATTTCTGACGATCTGGGTTTGTTTAGAAAATCATTCTCAATGAAACCCATGTCTCAAAATTTTTCGTAAAAATTACCCCCGGCGAGGCTATTTTTAACAGTTCCAGAAAAGTGTCAGAACAGGGTCAAGTGCCCAGTCAATCTTCAAGGTTTTCAGAATGCAGTACTCCCAGGTACAATATAAGACCAAGACGGTCTTATACCACGATTACCTAAAAACGGATGACACAGACTTATGGTAGAAAAATCTAGAGGTCAATTCTGAGGACTTGGAGGGCATGAACCAAATTACTTTGCAGAACGTAGAAGAATCCGGTTTATTCCAAGCTGCATCCATTCCGATCACCTTACAGAGCATCGAGCTTGTAATTGCTTGCACAAAGCATTACAACTGTAATGACCCCATCCTTGGGTAATTAAAATTTTTCTAACATTTCACTTCAAACATATAAACGCAACAAGTAACAAAGACATTGCAATAAAATTTTTCATTTCTTTATTGATAAATATATGCAAGTTACAATATATATTTCCACATGAATTCCATTTTCATTGTAAATATAAATCAGAGTACAAAAGTAAAACAAATTACATACATAGCTTGTAAGCTTTTGCACAAATAGTAGTAAGACGGTCCAGGTTCCCTTCCTTTCAAATCTTGGTGTATCCGTCGCCTGCGGTGGAGGAGAAACATCACTCAAGCACTTTTCCGCCAACCACGGACTGTTAATGCGGTCCCCCGCACTTCTATCATTCGACAGATGGCCCTCCCTTCGAATGAAGAGATTGGTAAAGTAACCGGCTGCGACAACCCAACTGAGCATAGTGCTGTGTCCTATACATCTAGAACTTGCTATTTCACAATCCTGAACTAGCATGATGGATCACAATGAACTGACAGTGTAGTCTCAACTATCTCACATCTAAGTGGATGTTGTACCTTCCACTACTTTGGCCAAAGTATTCTCATTCAGTACTTCGAATGAAGGTCATCTATCATATACACTACTCAGGGCCGATTTGACTTAAGGCTATCTTACACTACGCATAGGTTTTAGTCCTTCACTAGATTGTCAATCATCCCAGACTATCCTACCTCAATTATTTAAACAGGAAATGGAGTACAGTCAACAAGGGGTCCCTTTGGTACCTACTAACATGGAAATCTTTATCCATGGAGTACATAGCTTTCTCTAGTTAACCTATTTAACTCTAAAGCTCTAGACTACCTTGGTACTGAATCCACCCTCGTCCTAGTATTTAATAACTAGTTCCTTTTCCTTTATTTAAGGAGTTCAAGCAATATTCAAGTAATACAAATCATAATATACTTCTATTAAAAAGTAATCAAACATTTCCTTTTTATGCTATTCCTTTTTCAAGCTTTCCTATGAATTCAAGCTATCTCTATTCAATAAGCTCTTTCCTATGAAATTAAACTATTTCATTTCAACAAGCTCTTAAGCTATTTCCAAATCAACAAGCTCTTAAGCTATTTCAACATAACATGCTTTCACTACGAAATAGGTTATTCCCTAATTCAATAAGCCTTTTGTAATGAAATTAAGCTATTCCGAATTCAATACAATTCCTTAGAAAATAGAGACTTTCTAATATTTTCCTTTCATGCTATAACATAATGCAAAGTGTTGGCGTAAGAACTAACACCTCTGGAGTGTAAGTTTGTACGGACAGCTATGCACACTACGTAATGAGTGCTCTTCAAATTAGCAGGGGAAGCTCCCTCATTGTGTTGGAATGCATGAAATAGAAAACTAAACTAATGTCCTATCTTTTTGTTCTCAGCTGGTAGAGGCACAAGGTTAAGAAAACCTAGAACGTTGCAGCTAAGTATTTTCTGGTTTTACAGATCATGTAACTACAACTAAGCTAACTTCTTTAATATCTATCCAATTTCCTCAAGAAACAGAGCATGAGGAAATGGAGTGGGAATGTATTGTACGATAAACTCCAGGTGCGGGCTCACAACATGAAGGCAAGGTAGGCGCAACTATTTGCTAATTTGGGAAGAAGTTTATTAAAACAAACAAATGAACGGTAAACCTGGTACAATTTCACAACATGAAGGCAAGGTAGGCGCAACTATCTGCTTGGCTGAATGAGTCTACTATAACACACATCATACGATAAGCTTTGAGTACAGTTTCGCAACATGAAGGCAAGGTAGGCACAACTATTTGCTCTTCTGAGTAGGCTTATAATAATCAAAAAACAAGAGTTAAGCAATTGGGACAGTAGATTGTATAGACGCAACACGCATGCAATAATGATCAAACCAGCAACCCCATTTCACTAAGGTCGAATAAACACCATAATAATAATATGAAGGCAAGGTAGGCGTAGCAATTTATTATAACAGCAATTACTCTTTGAACAGATACAATAATATCAATACTACAGGCAAGGTGGGCGCAGCATGTATGCTATCAAGCAAAAGTTAAAATACAAATGAGTTGGAAGCTCTTATTTATAGACTTCAAGGTGTAGGCAACCCTAAAATCACCTTGAGTCAACTGAAGTATTGCAATGCATGCAAGATCTTATTCCTAAACCCTAATTGAATGAAACTATATAGTTAACTGGAATGCTATCATTAGTTAACTAAAACATCTAATCTAAATGGACAAGGTGCAACATGCACGTCCTTATTGAAAGCAAGTCAACTGGAATGCTATCATCAGTCAACTGAAAAATCTAATCTAATCTCCAAGTAGATGTAGATGTTTCCAAGAAAGACATGCATGCAAATATATAACAGCAAGTTAACTTTAAAATCATCTTTTTTCCAAAAGTTGGCGTCCATTTTCCCTTGAGTAATTATTGACTTTTAGAAATATAGAAATATTTCCTTCATGAGAAAATACCCCTCAAGGTCCCCTTCTTTAAAACAACTTTTAAGTTATATCACTAGGCCAAGGGGTATTTTATAAAATAAAACATTTTGACTTAAAATAACTTATTTCTCCAAAATGAACCCCTTAAGCCAAAAATGAGAATTACCCAATGAACTGCCAGAAGAGGAAAGTTGACTGAGCTGGTGCCGACTGGACCACTGCTAAATATAGAATTTACTAAAATAGTAAATTCAAGAAGTTGCTCGGAATGTAATGCATACGACACCATTGTGAAGCCTTCTGGAAACCCAGAAAGAGTCCGCAATCCAAAATCCCAAACTCCGAGATGTAGCTGTCATAACTTACTAAAAATAGTAAGTTCGAAAAGGTTGCTCAAAGCCGTTGCAAGTCATACCTTTACGAAGCTCTCTGAAAACCCAGAAGGAATCCAGAATCCGAACATCCAAACTCCAACAAACAAAACCCTGAATCTTCAAGAGAACCCATCAAATAGCCGGAAACCCCAATTTTGCCACTGACTTGCAGATAGTACACTGGGAATAGATTACCAATCACTGAAAAGTGAAGTGCTAAAAACGGGGACATTACAGTATACAATCGGGGTGTAACAACAACCCTACTACAAGAGAGATCCTGTCAGTGGACGGGAGGGTGATTTGCAGCTTGAAGCTGGTGGACATAGAGACTTGTTTTACAATTCCACCATGCCCTACTAAGAAGGTCATATCTGTGACAATGCGAAAAGGCATTCGAGGCTTCGAAGGATAGGTGTTCACTTATAATGGCTGAACATTGGTTAAAAACCAAGAGAACCAGCTTGCCCAAATTAGTTGGGAGAGGAGAATTCAAAGATGAGTACGAAGTGTTAATCACCCTACTCAGCAGAGTCACTGGGCAAGAAGAGGGAAAATCCTTCCAGCTGTGGATGTTCTACATTATTGAAAAAATAATCAGCAAGAAAGAACATTACAACTGGGCCTCTCTAATCAGTGACACACTTCATCAGTAATTTACCGGGTTTCTAGAAGAGCACCGTTTCCACATGTGTTCCTACTTGGTTTACCTGATAGCCTTCGAAGGCGATTTCAGAACACTAAATATTGTGGGAACCCTAGGTGTGCAAAAGGTCCAAAAATTCTTTCCTCGCCTGGAGTTCACTCTAGCGGAAAGGCACTTCAAGAAGATAAATGACCTTTTCACTGTGCACACCGTGCGCAAGCTAGACCATGATGCATGTGCGTATTTCACCAGCAGCTAAGGCAACAATGGTGGATTGGGCGGATTGGTTCATCCAATTCTTTACTTTCACCTACATACGTGTGTATGGATACAATGGCCACCCCGCCATGATGGCACGCTACCCCTCAGATAGGGTAGTGTTCATGGAATTCCTCAGGCAGTTGGCCAAGGTTCACTCTTACCTTCACATAAAGAAGAAGTCTGCTCCAAACTTTCTTTTTCAGATGGGATTCTACAGATGTATGACTGCAGCTGATGCTAGGTTGATAAGCCAGGAAATAGTGAGATTTAATCTCAAGTACCTCATTGACAGGAGGCCATCTTATGATCTTAGAGGCATCTTTGCAACACATCTTGAGCAAAGATCATCACATGAACCTTTCATGGAAGATTTTTGGGTCAACTGCGAGGATGAGTTCGAAGTGAGAAGAAGGAACTACAGCAAATTCAAGCTCTCGCAGATTGCAGAATTCATGTCAGAGGACGTCGAGGGCTTATCTGATGACGAAGAAGAGGTCATTCTTTTTTCCTTCTTCATGGGTCAAGTAGATGCACAACCACTCGATGAAGTAGATTGGTACACGAAAGAGAGTACGTCTATTGAGGAAAGAACTGGTAGAGTAGTTCGACACAGTCAACTCTACCTTGACAGTAAAAGGACAAGGAAGGTAGTACTTCCCCGATCAGAGCCGCTAGCGGTTCAGTTTACACTACCTTCCTCATCTAGGAAGAAACCCAGATAGAAGAAGATGAGCATTCTTCCAGAAGGAATGCGGATGTTAGAGAGCACATGGGGAAGAAGAGGGATTGCTAGCACAAGCCAACAAGAGGTACAGGTGGAGACAACCACCAATTTACCTGAAACAGTTGAGAACGTTGTAGCTACACCAGAGCCAGTGATTGAAATAATCGCTGTAGAGATGGAATCGATTGTAGAAGAAGTTACAGCAGAAGCGGTGCCTGTAATAGAAACAGAACCACCGGCTTCACCACCATCACAGAGGTCGCAAAGTCCTATTGATTTGGACTCGCCACCACGAGGCATTGCCACGACATAGTCTCGTTCTTCTAGCATTCAGGGGCCCTATGTTCCTCCTCCCAGCGATGCTAGTCGAGATTCTATCTGGTTGGAAAGCTGGCTTGGGAGGAAAAGGGAGAGACCTTCTTATCAGCTTGACTGCTCTGAATTCCACCATGTCCCACAAGACATGCCGGCAAAGAAGTTGAAGAAGCAAGCACATGTAGGGAGGAATGCAAAGAACGAGGTTGTCATAGAGACTACTGCCCTGCCTGAAGATAAAGACATACATAATGTGAGGGTTGAGGATTTCACCCTTTCAAAGGTGAACCTTGGAAAGACCACTCGACAGGTGGAGATAGACCTTCTCAGAATCGCCTCAGCGAGCGTCAAGGAAAAAATGACCAAGGATGGACAAGAGAAAGCAACTTTGAAGGCTGAAAACCGCCAGCTAAGGTTGTATATTTCTAGCTTGATACATGACACTCCCAACTCCTCGGCCTTGCCTCAAGGACTATTGGATCTCCCAGTTGAAAGAAACCATCATCAGTTGATCACATACGGCAAACACATGAGACGTCAAGTGGATGAGTTTGTCGTCAAAGGAAGGTGTGTATTAGCAAAAGCATTCAGTTGAGAGACAGGGCACATGGACTTCGATCAAAAATTTAGCAGTCAGACTTGAAGGCAGCTCAAGAGAGGCCAGGAGAAGAAGCGACAGTAGCTGATTTTCGACAAGCATATGAATCAGTTAGAACCATTGAAAACAGATGCCATCTCTTTGAGTGGAAAGAATAGGTGGCATACAAGGTGAGAGCCTACGATGCCAATTCAGTGGAGTTGATTGACTATAGACGCTATGTCGCCAATATTATCAACTTCGCAAGAACGTTGGTAATATCCTTCCTTAAATTAGAATATCAGTGAGAAGGAGGAGAATATGTTGAGCTTGAAACGGTACAAACACGGTTCCAAGATGTCATCTGATCTTCATTCCTTGAAGATCCCAATGGCTGCAAATTAGCCAAAATTGCAGCCATGTCTATCCAGTTAGATGAAGCAGCTGCCCAATGCATAAACTATCAGCAACAACTTGTGATGGGTGAAGAAATGCTCAGACGCCACATAGTCGCCTTGAAAAGCATTAATTGCCTGGGAGCCGAAGAGGTCAATGACTGGATAAAGACTTTGTTGACCAGTGGTGAAGAGGTGTAAAGCACCAAGGAAGGACGTCCTACCCTCCAAATAGCATTAAATATGACTGAAGTCAACTTGATGCCCCTTTCCAAGTTGACTCTAGATCTCCACAGATCATGCATGTCAGATTCCACTGATCTAGGATGTCTAATTGACTCCCATGATTTGTGGATCTCAAATCTCCTTTAAAGGTGGATGTCTATTTGGAGACACATTTGTAATTTGAAGTTCACTTTTAGTTAGGTGTCAGTCAACTGAGGTAGACTCCCAGTTTGACTTTTGTTTAGTTTCAGTTAATTGAAGTAGATTTCCAGTTAACTGCTTGCTCATCTAGTTTTAGACAGAGGAATAAATCTTGCTGATTGGCAAGAACTGTTTGTTAACTCAAGGAGATTTTAGGGTTGCCTACTCCTTTGAGTTTCTATAAATAAGAGCCTTAGGTTCTTTATTTGTTTAACCTTTATTTGCTAAGCAAAATTGCTGCGTCGTTGTTGCCAAAGTTAGCTTGTTTATATCTGTTCACTCTTGGATGAGAGTTCGTTGGTTGATCGTAATTGTGCATGATTTTGTGCCTTTGCTGTCCCGACCTTTGTAATTCTTTGGAGAAGCTTGAAGAAATAAATCAGATGGCACATGCCTGCTTGATCTAAATACTTGAGTTCTTTCAAAGTCTTGTTTTCAAATAGTGCATTGTTTCAATCTCCTCCTTGGACAGGTGTCGTCACCTCCTTGGATATTTTGTTATCAATCATTATTGTATGATGTTGTTTAATGATTTGTCTTGCAGCCTACACTTTGGACGAGTGTTGTCACCTCCTCGGGAATCCTATTAGACAGGCCATCGTTCGTTGTTGTTTCTAGGGAGTTGTTTCCAATCCTACACCTCGGATAGGGGTTCCTCCTCCTTGGCAAGTCTCAGATCCAGTTTACCGTAAGAGAGTGTTCACTTGTATGGAGCCCTATCTTGGTATATATCTGAGAGTTTAGAGCCTTGGCCATATTCCATTGAGACGGAGGATTCGAGTGATCCAACCAATCCATTTCGCTCCTACGCCCTCATGCTTTGTTTATCTTGAGGAGGTAGGATAGTTTAGAAGCTTAGTTAGTCGTAGTTAAGATTTGCGGAAACCAGAGAAAAAGCTTAGTTATGGCGCATTGTGTTTATGCACCCTTGTGTCCTGCTGCTGAGTAAAAAAGATAGGAACTTTAGTACACCCCTTTTTTACATTAGAAAATCAGCAAAGAGAGATCTTCCTCTCTATAATCCGAAAAGCATGTACTAACACAGTTGCAACAACTGTCCGTTTCCAATAAGCACTCCAGATGTGCTAATTGAAACGCCAACATGTCAAAGAGGGAGTATTTGAGGCAGGGGGAGAAGTATGTTCCTGTTGCATGTATGGATTATTTCATTATAGGGTTTCCATCAATGACAAAGGGGGAGATTGTTGGAAATTGTTGTCATTTATGTCAAAGGTATTTGAAGGACAATGGGAATTGTTGTCATTGATATTCGAAGGCCAAGTTGAGGAAAGTATTTGCTAATGACAGATTGGAAGAAAATAAAATAAAAATATTTTGGTTCTAAGGGTTGACCCGTAGACTCATTTTCGTCTTCATTAATAAATGAAAAAAATGCAATTTTTTTTAATGAAGAGTTCGACCCCCTTATTGTAGCGCCCCATATTTAGGGATTTTAAATTTGAGAAAGAAAAAAAATATAATAATAAAATATAGGGGCTGATCCCTATTGGAGCGTCCAAGACAAAGGTGACAGGGTGCATATTAAACAAGGAGTTGCATCCATTATGAAATGACATGTTTTATGAAGTCACTTCCCTTGGTGAAATTATTTAAAGAGGTTGTGAAATCCATTTGAGAGTAACCAATTCATTCAATATCGTTCATATAAAGAGCATTTTTAAAAAGGCATATAAGTGCAGAATTTTGAAGACATATGAGGAGAATTATAAGAGACATATGAGCAGATTTATTAGATATTTATGGAAAAATTGGCGAAGAATTTGTAGGAGATTCTAAAGACAGATTTTGATGAAGTAGTGAGCAGATTTTTGAAGTTGAATTAGAGCAGATCTAAGAAGTTTCAAATAATTATCATATTGTTCATTTTGAGGTTGGTGCCTCCTAAACAAGGAGATCGGGAGGTTGGAGCCTCTCATTAGAAGACATTGGTGTCTCTTGCAGAGTTGGTGCTCATTTGTAGGTATTGGTGATTCTAGTGGGTTGGTGCGTACAAAAGAAGACTTGTAAAAGTAAGCTGGTGCCTACAAAGAAGATCAGTATATATAAGCAATATTTTTTCGTGCTTTTGTCTCGTAAAGGTTTCCATGTAAATCATGTGCTCCTTATGTGTTCTTTATTGCTAGATCTCCATGTGTGGTATTGCTGTGGTGTATTAATTTTGGAAGAGTAAAAGATTGTTGTTATACTGATTCATCCCCCTTTCTCAGTATAATTGTGTGCTCATCATGTCATTAGTATGTGTCATTTCCACATCCATATCACGACATGTATGTCCTTTTGAATCAACATAGTAACTATGTAAAGTATCGCAGTCCATGCCAATTGAATCTTGTGCATGAAAATTACTAGCATGACTAGGGAATGCCTTGGCATATATTTGCGAATTTTGGTTTCGAGGAGCAACCAAATGAACACATTCAATATGATTCATGTTATCCATAAGATCTTAAACCCATCCAAAATTGAGTATTATGTCCCTTAATTCTATGAAAATGGAAAAATGCTTGCTCATCATAATTCTTGGGAAGGGTTTTGCTAGGATCCAATGGACTAGTATAAGGAAGATTAATCAAAATTAGAGCTCAATAACCTTTGAAGTATAGTGTCTGAAGATTCTTACAAGTTTGTAAATTTCCCATGAGTAGTTTGTTTGAAGGAATGTTTAAAGTGTGAGCAACTTGATGAACATTTTGCTTCTTGTCTTTGTAATCATTAGCCTTAGAAAGAGATGCAGATTTTTAAAATTTTGAAAGGTATGAAGAAGCATTTGAAGTGGATGATCCATACTTGAAGAAATTATTTGCTAGTATCTTAGCTTAAGTTATTTTGACATCTGCAAAAAGATTCATAGAAGATGTAAAGCTATTAAGGTGCACACTATTGGCAATTGGTATGACTAATCTCATGAGAAAAATATATTTCAACTTGAAATCATGCAAGGGATGGTTCGATTTAGAACACGAAGACTGAATTTGTATGACAACCACTTATATGCTCATATGGTCCTTGGGCACACTCAAATAAATGAAAAATAGTAGCCTTAAGGCCCAAATTAATTTTGAATTTCTTCAAGAATGTCTTAGTCAAATTAGCAAATGTACGTATGGACTTGAGGCAATGAAAATAATTGTTCAATGGCACAATATTTTAAAGTTGGAAATAATTATCCTCATATACAAATAGTAAAGATGGTGCAACGAAAGAGCACAAATGTGTATTTGGGTCACTTTTTACAGTACACATCTCAATGCTTGGTGCCACAAAAACCAACATGTAGAGGATAAGTAACAAACTCAAACTCAAATGTTGTATGGCTAGCCTCAATAAACTTATTAGTGTCTTACCCACTAGACATAGTATCAAATTTTCTCTCAACTTTATCTAGCTTTGAATGAGTGCATCTAGGGTAGAGGAAGGAATGGTAATGTGTGAGGCTTGGAAAAAAGGAGGGGCTTAGGTAGACACCATGAAACAAGACGTGGAATGGGGATGAGTTTGAGGGATATAAGAGAGGTGGAATGAGAAATGGAATGAAATATGGGCATAGAGGCAAAGATGTAGTTAGGTGTACACATAGTGAAAGGAGGAATAGAATGAGAAATGTGATCGAAGTAGTCATGGTGGAAGGAAGACTAATAGAAGTAGGAATTGTAGTAGTGAAAGGATTGGTAGGAACAATTAATGTGTTGCAAGCTATGGGAGTGGTAGCGGACTGAACAAGGGAGTATGGGAAAAACTGAATATGAGATGTGGGTATGGCTGGAAGAGTAAAATTGGAGGTATGCCATACTGAGGAACAAAATTTGGGTGAAATTGAGATGCACCATGAGATGAGACCAAGGTGGAAGAAGCTATAGTCGTGGAAGGAAGGTGGATGGTATATGCACTAATCAAATAAGTAATAACTAGGTGGCAAGCTTAGCACCAATGCTTTGAAATATTTGCAATCCAAATGGCTTGTTGATGAATAGATTATGAATTGCCTCTGCAAGTTATGTGTATTCTCAACAAAAGCGAAATTGGCAAGTTCATGTGCAAACTATTGTGTCCCATATTTGAAAAAGTCAGACCCAACAATAACTTAGCTGACCTAAAAATTTAAAAAGCTTGGGAATTGGCAAAATCTTTGAGAAAAAATCAGCAATAATTTGACGAATTTTTCAAACAATTAAATGCACATAAATTTGTAAAAATATTCTTCAAAAACATGCATATTACTTAATTTAATCTTAGTAAACTGTTTTTACAAAAATGGCATGGAGAACATAATATAAAGGAAATATTATAGTAATAAAATAACTAACATTGAATGGAACAAAATTACAAATAATATACTATTAACAACCAATACTAATGATTATATAATATAAAATATGTTGACTATTGTGGAGCCTTTTGTTTGTTGGTCATTTTCTAATTGTAAAATTATAAATAATGAATCTTCAAAACTATTCCGATGCCCTTGCAAATTTATAATGGCATTTATTAAAGAAAGTTGTACCATCTTAAATTCCTTATATTCAATACGAGTTCTCTGGTTGTTTTGATATATCTTCTGAACAAATTAATTTTATTTTTGTAATCTGATCCTAAGTGCTAAGATCTGTAGCTCTGTGAGTTCATACATGATTCAACAGTTCATGATCTGAAGGGATGGAAGCTTAATTTTAGTACTAATCTTTTTCCTAAGCTTAGAATAATCGGTGTTATGTAATTAGCATTTTGATGTTAAAATTAATTCAATAAATGCATTGGAAGGTAACCAATTTAGCAAGAGTTGTATTTTTCTTGTTCTTATGAGGAACAAATATAAATGTTTCTTGCAAATCAACCATGTGTTTGGAAGTTGATAAAAGTGCATAAATATTTGATATATGCATTTTAATTGTGTTAAGAGGCTTTAAACTGTAGGTAATGCGCAAACATCAAAGATATTTTCCAGTTGAGGATGCATCTAATGGGAAGCTTTTACCAGCATTCATTGCTGTAAGGAATTGCTACTTTAACATATTTTGTTTTTCAAATACCTTCATGAATATCAAAATAATTAACTTATTGTCCCACTAAGTTAATGTGCAAGTTAGAATTTGGGAGATGTTGGAATTGTTAATTTGCTTTGCAGGTAGCAAATGGGCAAGTTGATAAAGCAGCAGTGCAGAAAGGAAATGAAGCTGTCCTCAGGTAGTTTGTTTAAAATATATTTTTTCAATATTTTGTAGTTTGTATTGCAAAAGTCTGATTAAATCTTTTTGTTTTATATTTGAATATACATAGTTTCCTTCTGAAGTTTAAGTGATAGCAGAACTAATCATTTTCTGTTAGCACAAGCAGTTGCTTATAAATTGACTTACATTGCCTAAATATGGCCATGACACCTTCAAGTTTAGTTAGTTATATGTTTATGGAAGTTACCAGATGCATTAGCTTTCTAGGAGATCATCATTTATATTTGTTCATGCTGTGTAAGTGTACATATTTATACGTAACAGTTGTTGACTAATGTGCACCCAGGAAAACACTTCAAAATTACTTTATAAGAACATTAAGGAAATATAAGCTTTCTTTTTAAGAGTTAGTTTTGGGTCAATATGAGGTTTCCTCACAAAGTTTCACTTTGTTTGCCTACATTAACCATTCTTTGCAACACTTTTATTGCTTCATATGTGATAACAGTCCTCAGCAATGAAATGACAGCTATGCATCAGAGAAATTTAATTTTTTAGCAATGCCATGCTTAGAGAAGCATCACAAGAACCAAATTTTCCCTGCAAGACAGGAAAATGCATGCTGTCCAAAAATGGATAAGTAACTGGCCACTCAAATAAATAGGGCTGATACACAGATTTAGTGGAGCATATGTAGGCCCCAAAACTCTAGACAATGAATCTAGGAGAACTGAAAACCCTTGGGATCAATCAAGATATTAATGATGCCCAAAGGTTAGCTCATGACTTTTTTCTCCACCAAACAAGAGAGATTCAAATATTTTCAAGGAGGGCTCTTGGTTCTTTCAAAATATGGGTTGATCATGAACCAGTGGTCCCTTGCATTCAACCCTACTAAATATCTTACCTTTATTGTCCCAGAGTACTCACACAACTTACAAGAAATATTCCACCCGAAGTAACTCAAACTCAAACCATGTTTTTGTGTTGAATTTCCGCAAACCTAAGGTGTAGACTCAGATGAGTACTGGCCAGTTGCCAGTACCAAGTGAGTCTACCACACAACTTGCCTTACATGGGTAGACTATGGGATGTGGGAAAAATATAAAAAATATGATTTTTTTTTAACAGAAAATCTGACCATGCCATTTCCTCATGCAATAGTTGCAAATTTGTTTGAGTGAATTTGAACAAGTTTGAAGCAGATTTGAGAAGTGAATTTTTATAGTTTTGGGATTCCAATTCCTTGGGATCCTAGTTGCTATGCAAGGCATTGCTATTGCTGCACAAGAGATGCTTGTAGTTGTGCAAGGGTTTCCAGTGGTTGTGTAAGAGACTACTTTGCTACGCAAGGGTTTCTTTGTCATGTTAATTGTCAGTAACATTGGATCAATCACTTGGTTGCCCGATAGTGGAGGTTTAGTTATTAGATCTTCATTCTCACAAGATTCTAATTGGGTCGTAGCATGCATTGTCTCATTCTCCCCTAATACAATATCATTTTGAAGTTCGGGAATACTTTGTAATAAATCCACTACTTTAATTGGTACAATAGCTAGAAGTACTTGTCGTGCAATATTTTTCTTGGATTGTAATTGATTTGTTACCATACTTGCACTTGCATTTGAGTGGCGCAGTTCGTTATCCACAAAATTCTCCACTTTAGCCCTTTCTTCACAAAGCCTTTCTTTTTCTATATGTGGGTCGACATACACAACCTTCTTTGCTTGGGCACGAGTGATGGCCAATACTTCATTATGCCTTACATCAATCATGTTTACACTAGCCTTTTGCTTCAGACATCCAATGTCTTCTTGGTTTCTAGGTCCACACGATTTGCACAATAATTGCACTTTGTCTTTCTTGTTTTGGAAATCTCTCGCAAAGTGTCCCCATTCACTACATTGTCAACATTGTATGATAAGGTGTCCTTTGCGGTCATATTGTATTTGGCTTCATCCTCTTTGATTTTGATAACCACTCGAAGATGCATTTTGTGGCTTTGATGGAGTGGAATCCTCTCCCTACATAAAGTGTACTTATGTACTCCTAGTCTTCAAATTGTATGGTACTCCTTTATTGGAAATCTCTCGCAAAGTGTCCCCATTCACTACATTGTCAACATTGTATGATAAGGTGTCCTTTGCTGTCATATTGTATTTGGCTTCGTCCTCTTTGATTTTGATAACCACTCGAAGATGCATTTTGTGGCTTTGATGGAGTGGAATCCTCTCCCTACATAAAGTGTACTTATGTACTCCTAGTCTTCAAATTGTATGGTACTCCTTTATTGAATGATCCATAACTTAGCAAATTTCACAAAACATCTTTTTAGAACAATTACCTTTTGTGCGCTCCTCAATTTTGCACTCAGTACACCATAGTTCATTAGCTTCTTTGTTGGTTTCTTTCTCCACCTTCAGTTCTTTCATCATTCAGTGCATGTCCCTTCGAAGTTCTTGTACTATTCCTTATTCATCGTCACTATTATCATCCAAACTTCCATCTTCCTCTATTTTTCTTTTACTATGCGAGGATATTTTATCTTCACTTTCTATGTCCTTTGCTTGATTGTAGGCTTTTGAATAGGAAGAGGGTGGTATGACCTTCATCTTTTCTTTCTTAACAATGTAAGTAGACCTTCAATGAACCATCTTTTCTTGAGATCATTAGCTAGTTTTGTTTCTAATTTTACAAACAATTCTTTAAGTCTACGATTCTAAGCTCGTACATTTTCATGCTTACCTTGTTTTGTATTGTAAATTTCAGCGATTATTTTACTATCATCATGAAGCAATTTAAACTCTTCTTCGAAGGCCTTCTTTAGTCTCTTCTATGTGCTTCGAGGGGTTTGGTCAATTTCTATATACTAGTCAATCGCTACACGTCACAAAGTGGTTGGGAGAGATCGTAGTCAAATTGCTTTATCATCTTGCCCATTTTCTGTCCAGATTGTTTCACAAGTCTTGCAATGCTTCACAGGGTCCTTTGACCTATTCCTAGTGAACTTTGCAAGTTTTTGCTAATCTCCATTTAGACTTGTTGGGGGAGTCACCATCTTGCCTCCCTATTGCACCCTCTTTAACGATGACCTTACTGGAGATTTTTTATCAGTACGTTGTGGTGCCTTCCTTGCACTCACAGACATGTCAAAATCCTTCACTCATCCCTCTTCAACATTCATCACCCTCAATTTGCCTTTGAGGTACTTTCGATGCCCCTTCGTCTTGACATTATCAACTCCGATCTTCCAATGTTTCACTCTTTTGTTAGTATCAAGTCCTCAACTTGGCATGTGGTTTCCATTAGATCATCGAAAGGTTGTCCCATGTCTTCCCCTTTTGCCAATTTTAATGGTACGCATGGTTCTCCGATGGCAAGGTTGGTAGTTTCTTCCTTGCCTTCGCTTTTGCTCGACGGATCTTTGGCGAGGTTGATGATTTCTCTTTCACTTTCCCCTTCATTCGATGTTGATGGTACAAGCAACTCTCAGGCTTGGTTGGTGAGGTTGTTGCATGGTTCGTTGGGAAGTGGTAAGTGTTGGGATATTTCTATCCACTCTCCCCTCATGCATTCCTTTGTCGTGAAATTCTCTTTCTCTCTTGACTATGACTTTTTCTTACACTTTGACTTTTGCTCTTGGGTGGACTCGGGCTTTCCTTCAGAAACCCTTCTCCTTCTTCAACTTCACCCTTTAGTCGTCGTCGTTGTTCTCTTTATTCTTTTATTCTTAAGGATCTTCTAATTTTTTGGTCTATTGATTCGTGAATGCTTTGTATTAATTTCCCATTTTATTCAAAATGAAGGGCATTAGCTCTTTGGGCTACATCAATGGTCGGTATCATGTTCTTCTTCCCTTCTGTTCTTCGTACCACTGTAGTATTTGTTGACTACGTTGTTCCTAGTCTCTCTTAGCCTGAAGATCTTGTAGGTTGATGAAATGGTGTGCAATAAGTCTTGGCAGTCTGTCGAGAAGACGAGCAACCTCCTTGTTGATGGTTAGGTTGTCTTAGATGGCGGCCTAAGGGACCTCTGTCCTGAGAGTTACCCTCCCTATGTGTTCTTTTAACGAGATATACCACAAGTTTACAAAGTCTTGTGTAATATCATATTCTCTTTCTTTGTTTTCTTGCACAAGTTCTTCGACAGGCTGTCCCATTATATGACCATGTTTCCCAATTTGTGTTTTATTCTACCAGGTTCTTTAGAGGCAATGGCGCGAAGTGTTTACTGCTCTATTTGATAAAATAAGTACATGAATAAATAGTAGAGATGATAACACATACTAGATATATGCATAAAATATACCTGTATTTGCACATGAAATTATTACAAAAGAAGACCAGAAATGGTTAGCCAAGGATCAAATTCAATCAAACTAGATCATACTACTCTTCTTGATAATACACAATGTATTTGAAGGATCTGACGATTGCCAAGAAGAACAAAACCGTCAACCAACCGATGCTTATAACTACCCAAGCTGACAACCAATCAATACAGTTGGATATATTACAAAAATAACACAAAAAGTTAACCAAGATTGCATAATAATCTATTTATAAATAAGGAGCAAAAGCATCGTTATATAGGATTACAAATATCTTATCCATAGAAGATAAGGACGAAAAATATCTTAGCCACAAAGGATAAGGATGGCAACTCATAGGATAAGATTGACAACTCATAAAGTAAAAAAGTAAATCGTTGTTGATTTAAGGTAGCTTCGATCAGATATAAATGATGATTGCATTTATGCCTCATCATTTATATGTGATTGAAATTACTTATCAAATTTATAACTTTTGAAAGTAAGAGATTCGAATTTTTGAGCATGAATAAAATTCGAATTATAAATGATTATCGAACTTCATATTCTATAAACGCTGTTTGATAAATACATGCGTATGTTTTATGTTAGCCACTGATTATTATCGGTTGACTAAAGGAAACCCGTGCACTCAAGGGGCACGTCCTCTCATAGGGTGCGTCTCTCCTTGAAGGCGTGTCTCCTCCTACAGGTATAAAGCATGATTACAATGTTCTATTGTAGACATTGAAATCAATAGATGTTCTGCAATCAGAAGATTTGAAACAAAGACTTTAGAAATCTGATTTAGAATTAATACAAGTAAATTGAGATCTAGGATCTACTTATTCTCCCTTAGAATATAATCAGTTTAGGTTTGATTAAATTTAACAATCATATCCACAAAGGATAAGGATGACAACTCATAGGAAAAATATCTAAAGTCAACATGACTTTATTAAAGAAGATTCCTAAAGTCTATCCTAAAAGCTAATTGACCATTACAAGATAAAACATTACTTTAATACCCTCCCTTAATGGTCATTCTACTAACTTAAACTAAGTCTACCCATAATTTGATGGTCTTCTGGCCATGAATGCATAATATTTGGACTCTTTTTGCTTGGTATAATCTACCACTTGAGCACTCTACTGAGACTCTTCCTGGTTGGACTTCTCATCAGCCAACTGCTTTCTGCAATACGTTAGCATATGACCAATCTTCCCACAATAATGGCATGTGAAAGGCTCTTTGGAGCTCTCCTTCGAATTGCCTTGCCCTTTTTGTTGAGTGGACTTGCCTTTGCCAATGTCCTTGACAGTAAATGCTTGTTCAACACTAGGAGAGTCATTGCTGCTCCGAAATTGCTTCTTCCACCTATCATGTTGCAAGAGCTTGTTGCAAAACTCATCAAATTTCAAGTCAACATTGGTGGATGTAATGTTGAGAGTTTCGATGAAGTGCTCATAGGATCATTGCAAGCTTTTCAGCATGATCACCACCATATCCTCCTCTTCCATCTTGTGACCAATACCCTCCAATTGATCATGAATGCCTTTTATTTTTATCAAGTGCTCCTGCAAAGACACTTTTTTCATCTATCATAATGGAAAACAACATATTCTTTAGGAAGAAAGCTATGCCCTTGTTTGAGGATGATCTTTCAAATGCTTCTAGATCTCCGCAACAGACTTACCAAATGGTATTTATGGTATTATCTCATTGGTGACTGATAATTTGAGAAGCATAACTGCCTCTTGATTACCTCCATCATACTTGTCTTGATCCTTCACTGTAGCTGTGGGACGAACTTCTATACCTAGAACAAGTGTATCCAGACACTAGTACTCAAAGATGGTAAGCATCCTCTGCCTCCACGTGTTGTAGTTTTTCCCATTGAACCTATGGGTACTTTCCAACACGATGTTGGACAAAGATGCCATCCCTCCCATTTTCCAAAAAACCAAAATACGAGGTAAAGTAGTCTGTGATCAGCTGGTGCAAAACCAAGACAATCAGTTGGCACAACTCCCACAATTTTTTAAAAAATCGTCAAAATAGAGGCTCAAAAACCCACGATTTTATTAAAAAAAAATGACAAAAATTGTGGAAAAGAATTATAGAAAAAATCTGTGAAAAATTCTGAAAAAAAATTCTGCAAAAATTCGAAAAAAAATCTGCAAAAATACAATTTTTTCTAAAAAAATCGTCAATAAACAGGTCTTAAAACCCTATGTGATTTTTAACTTTTAAAACCCACGATTTTTGTAAAAAATTTGCCAAAAATTATAGAAAATAGACCCACAATTTAAAAAAAAAAAAAATCATCAAAAACCTTTGTACGAATCTATACAGCTTCCTTTGACACGTTCTTCTGTGTCTCCTGTGTGCAATTCGTCACTGCCACAGTCTATAGAATTCACGGGCTCACCAATCCCGAGAATTTACAAAACCCGAGCTTTGATACCATATCACAAAAACAACACACAAAAAGTTAACCAAGATTGTATCATAATCTGTTTAGAAATAAGGAGCGAAAACATCCTTATATAGGATTACAAATATTTTATCCATAGAGGATAAGGATGATAGATATTTAATCCACAAAGTATACGAGTGACAACTCATAGGATAAGATTGACAAATTATAAAGCAAAAAGGTAAATCTTATCCACAAAGGATAAGGATGACAACTCATAGGAAAAATATCTAAAGTCAACATGATTTTATTAAAGAAGGTTCCTAAAGTCTATCCTAAAAGCTAATTGACCATTACAAGATAAAACATTACTTTAATAGGATAACCAATATTATCAAAGCATAATAATAGGCATTGTACATTGACTACAACACCCTTTGGTTGCACAAGTCATGAGCCTTCTTGGTATAAGAGACAAATGTTTTTCCTTAGAAACTCATGAGTTTGAAAGTTAATGTGGTCTTGAAGGCCTTCATTTGGGTTTGGTGGTAGGGGTCTCATTCCTTGACCCTTCCTTGTATTGTGACAAGCAACATGTCAGGGGTACTGCATGTTACCGCTATTGCAGTTTTGCCCTCAAACCCTTGCTTTGAATTGAAAAAAAAAGTATTTTGGGTCCATGCTTTCCACAAATGAAACTTGTAAAAATGCTAATATGGATTTGTAATTTATAATCATATGAAACTATGATTTGTGTTGAACTTGTTTTCTGATCTATAAACAAAGGAAAAAACTGCAAATAAATTCTTTCAATTCAGTTTTATGATGTTTTTAAAGATTATTTTACAAATTTATGTGTCTTTTAATGTTTCAAAATTTTGTTGAGTCACTGATTTGAGTCAAATTTGGGTCTGATTAGTCTGAGTTTTTGAACTATGGGAATCCTTAATTATGCAAAAAAATTGCTAATATTAATCTGGATAAACCCCTTCTAGATAGAAATTTCCCTGCTATGGAGGGAATAAAATAGGAACAACACCTTGATTATGAAAATGTTCAATTCAAATTCAGTGTCTAAAATCAGCAAGAACATTTGGCAAGGGTTTGTCTGCCAAACAAACAACCTTCTGAGCATGTGGTCATTGATTCTACCATTCAGACTAATCAGCATATCAAAACTTTTGGAGAACAACAACAGACTAAAACTAAAGAATTAAATCAGGAGCAGAACATAGAAAAGCAAATCTTAATATTAATTTTATTGATTGATATATTATGAATGTAAACATGGGAAAGACAATGAAGCATGCAGATGCATATCTATTCTATTTGAGAATGTTTACCATCCATGGGTAACAGAAGATAACACATGACATTAAGGATGCACCCACAATGGTTGATTCCTTACTGAGGCAAGCCTAGGGATGACTCCTTGAGATGTGACCCAAGGGTTTGATTTGTTAAGAATGGAACCAAGATTGAAGACCCCTGCTGTTAGTAACTACACTACCATTTTAATCCTTTGGGGTAAGAGGCTCTGAGCAATTAAGGATAGAAATTCTGTGCTTTGAGACGTGGGACAACAGGATGAAGTCATATGATTAGCAAAGAAACTAGTGAGAGTAATGGTGGAAGTTTTGCCTTGGATGAGAGTCTCCTAGGAGCTTTTGCTCACCACATAACTATTGCTACAGTTATAGGTTGGACTAAATGCAGCAGTTTCCTCAATCATCCCATGCACTTAGATCATTGAGTAGGCTTGTGTTGCATGCTAATTGTTTGGTGCCTATACTTATCTTCATATATTTAAGAGGTGGAAATGTATACTGTAACAAATACTTTATAGCCCACTTTGAAAGGTTGTGATAGATATCCAAACTATGTTTCCACATATTGAAAGAAAATATCGAGGCTATTCTAGAATCCAGTGTCTTTTTTACCATTATTGACTTTTCAAAGTTTAAACTTTAAAGTATGAATTTGCCTTTTAGGAATTGAAGGAAGATTGGTTGTATAAGACTAATTGATGCTTTCAACATATTAATTTTAATTGTGAGAGCAATTGTAATCAAGCATTTTGCATTTTAATGTGATTCTGCTTGCAGAGCACGGTATGAAGATGCAAAGTTCTTTTATCGGTTGGATACAACAAAACATTTAGTGGATTTCCGTGAGCAACTAAAGGGTATACTTTTTCAGGTACAGGCTTATTGAAATTAGGGGATCCCTATTGAACAAATTTTTTTTGATATTGTTTGTAGTTTCATGATGAGATGATCTATAGGATATTTACTTCAAAAGAGGTATAAATTGAAGCAGGAGAAGCTGGGATCAATGTTAGATAAGTCCAAACGTATTGAGAAAATGATAGCAAGACTTGGTGCTGTGATGGGTTTGGAGGAAAATAAATTTTCAGTGGCTCAGAGTGCTGCAGAAGTAACCATGTCAGATCTGGCCAGTACCATGGTTATGGAGTTTACATCCCTTGCTGGTATAATGGGTCGTCATTATGCTCTTAGGGAGGGTTATTCTCAAGAGGTATGGACATAAATATGTAGGTACCATCTTATAAATTGTAAACTACATTATTTCTTTTTTGAATAATTCACAAGTGTTTTAGAACCTTTTAGATAATTAAAGGTTTTTAGATGATTATAGATGGTACACAAAAAAAACTACTTGAGGAAAATAATAATTGATGATAAAATTTGAAAGATTTATTTGGATACTTTCAGGAATAGTTTAAATAGGCTCCTTTTTACTCAGTGGCACACATAAATGGTGGTTCTCTCTATTATTAAAGAGGCAAAGGAACTCAAAGAGTTTGAAATTCCTTTCCAACTCTAAATACTCGAATACATTGTCTTGACATCTATGCTTAAAATAAGGGGTTTCCTAGTTTTTTAAATCATATAGATTTGAAAAACAATTGTGCAAAGCTTTGTCAATTAATGTTACTGTCGTCTAGAAAATTGTAAGTGAACATAATTTCAGAAACTGCTCATACATGTGTGTTGATCTTCTTCAGCAATGATCCTTACATGAATAAGTTCGGATAGATGTCCATCTCTTGAGTAAAGTTCTATCTTACAATAGGATCTTACAATGTACTAAGAATAATATTGAGTTTCTTTAGTATCTGTTCCATTGCTTGATGAATTGTTGGAGGTTTGGGAGACATCAAAAGGTTTCCTATGGGAATCAGTCATCATACCTTTTCACTGGTGTTCATCTAGGTTGTCTGATACAAAGGCAAGCTGAAGTCCTTTCTAGTAATGTGGATGGATATTTATGGGCATATGATATTCAATCCTATGAATAGAAAGGAATGAAACTTGGCTTTAATACTAGTGATCCACACGATGGAGCTGAACATGGTGGTATGGAGGGATAGCCTAATAATCTTGCTGGTAAACTATTGACTTATGTGTTGTACCCAAAACAATTTTTTTGCTTCATTAAGGCATGTTGATTAAAATGGTCTAAATCTTGTAAAATAGTCGTCAAAAGTCAGTTTTAGGTCAAACCAAGCATGGGTTTTTTGTGGGTTTACTATCTAGAAGATATTGGCAAAATTTGAAAATTTTGCAAATTAAGGTTTCCAGACTCCTATTTTTGGGAAAAACGCTAAAAAATAGGATATTTCCAAAATTGGCTGAAAATAATTTTGATTTCACGTCATGGTCACATTGGTGAAGTCAGAATCAAGAAAAAGTCAATTTAGCTTTGGTGGGTTGTTTTCACTTTTTCAGGAGAAAAGTTAGGACCTTCGAGGTCGTCAATGGTAGTTGGCCAATACTAGGTGTCAAAATCTAAGCCTCAAACTCATCACAGAAGATTCTATGGCGAAAGATGCTCAAAAAGATGCTTCACGACAGAGGGGATTTTCAAAAGATGAAAAATGTAAAAAATATTCTGAGTCTAGAAATGCTTTGCCTTGCTACAAGGGAGATGCCTTCGCAGTCAACACCCAAGTCAACTTTGCAGTGTCCATACATGTAAAATGGTGAATGTAGTCACGTACTTGCGTCAGTAGCAACAATGGATCAATGCAGTCAACTTAGCCTAGCCACACAGTGATCGTGAAGCACGAAGAGGCAAAAATCGTTAGAAAATCATCAAGTTTGGAGTCGGTTGCGCCCCTGCAGGCTAGAGACGCCCTTGAAATTGAAGACCTAAATGTTGTTGTTAATGCTTGCAAAGTCAGTAATCTTTCTCGGATTTTTTCTAGCTTTCCAACAATTCATCAAGCATATCCATCAGATTTGTCAAACTTCGGCAAACAATGTTAGAGGCAGAAGATGTGGAAGGCAACAAACATCAAGGACGACAGTCAAATTACAGAAATTGTGGCCCTATAGCCCAGGGGCGCTTAAGAATAAAGCCTATCAGATGTCAGTTTTTTAGTTTGCTATCTCCAGGTGATTTCTTTAGATTCAGCCCGGCTTCGCAACACATACGTTCACCAGTCCACGAGACATATTGAACGACAATAGGAGTTGATCAAGCAAGCACGTAAAACGGAGGATAAAATGAAAGTCAAAATGTAAAATATACCTCTGGAAGCTAGGGGCACCTAGCCTTTTGGTCAACTAGATGAGGCTTTCAGTAGCTATCTTCTTCTAGAGGTTTGCTTAGAATCCTTTTAGCTATGCAATGAATCCAATAGTCAGCTCTCAGGACTTGTCAAATGCTCGTAAATAAACATTAAGTGTAAAACATCGAAGGCGATGGCAAGTTGAAAAACATGAAACTTTGACTAAGTGTCAAAGAAAATGCACCCTCCTTGGGAAAGGC